>JAOWLH010000012.1:7980000-8197500 GCA_027405865.1 Salix purpurea | reverse complement strand
AAACACACCAGATAATCAAAACATTGAAATTTTGCAATCTATGAGTTAATTAAATCGACACATAATTCACATCCAAACTGTGATTAAATTATTCTCCAAGCCAGTAAAATAATGTCAACAACCAACCAGATCAATGCAAACAAAAAATAATCTATCTTTAATAGATTTCAGCGATTATAATATTGCTATCAACCAGTTAACTGCTTAGTAACTGTTAAAAAATATTTAACCATCAACACATTCAGTTCAAGACAAAAAAAAATCATCTTTCATTCATTTTATTGATTACAAATTTACATCAACCAATTAAATAACCATCAAAACAATTAATACATACTAAATAATTAATCAATTATGGTCTTGCAATACTCAAATTACAATTCGCTGATCTTTTATAAATTTTATCGCTTATAATTTTTAAATTTCTAAATTGAATTATTATCTGAGTATTTGATCTTATAACAATAATCAACTAATTCAATACATAAAAAAAATTATAGCATGATTTAAAATTTACAATTCTCTATTTATCAACTAAAAAATTCTTTGTTTACCACATAAATAATCAGTTTGCTATATATAAAAAGCCCGGCGCAACGCGCGGGCTAATTTTGCTAGTAGCACACTAAAACATTTCAAAATTAAAATTTTTTATTTTAATTAAAAAAATAAAATATCAACCAAAAAACTTATTTGAATATCAGAGCTGGCCATTTGAAGTTCTCAATGGTCAACCGTTACCCAACAGCTTTTGAACACCTGTGCTTCAATTGCGGGACCAAGTAAACGTGTGACAATGCCAGAAGATGGATCCCACACTTCTCCAACTCCTCCTCACTACTATAGCTATAGATTATAGAAGCCTAAAAAACATGCGTGGTAAGGTTTTTTCGGACACCAAAAATTGAAGGGGAAAAAGTAAGAAAAAATCTGATAAGCCGTCAAATTAGACCGAGAGCTTGTATATATTAGATTTGAATAACCAAACAAGAAAATTCAAAAAACAGAAAGAATTTTTAGGTTTTTTCGAAGATTACTCGATTTGAGAATCAGTAAAAAATAAGTGAAAGTGCAAACCAAAAGAAACGGGGACGTACCAGAATGCTTGTATATATTAGAAAACGAAAGAAGAAAAGTAAATGCCGTGTGGGTCCATTCCACTCAAAAACATACACCATGCCTTAATTTCCTCAGTTAAGAGTTTTGACTGGTTAACATTATATTTTTGGAAATAGTTTTTGAAAATATTTTTTGTTTAAAAATATATTAAAATATATATTTTTTAAATTATTTTTAACATTAATATATTAAAATGATCTAAACACATCATATTTTTTTTAATTTTTTTTTCTAAAAACACTCCCAAAAACTGATCTAGACCTCATCCCCCTAAAAGCAAAACCATGACCATAATAATGTCATGAAATCCACAAACTCACTGACAGGTGTCGACGTATGATATGTGAAAAGTATTAAGAAGTAGACGTGGTAAAAATTGTATAAACATATTTCAATACATTGTTTTTTGTTTAAAAAATATTTTAAAAAAGCACCAGCATTGAAATACACACACAAAGTGAAGTAGTAGCAGGGGCAAAATTAGGATTTTGAAAATGGAGGGTGCCAAAATGAAATAAATTACGATACATTTAAAATTAAATAAACGAGTAATGGCTATGGTAAATAACTATCACTTCAGGTTGTAAAAAGGCCCATTCGACGAAGGGCACAAGTCTTTAAGCTGGTCAACCTGCACTGCTTCGGGATAAATGCTGCATCTGGGCAACACCGACTATTATTCAACAGCTCAAGATTTCAGCATCGTATCTGCTCCTCTCTTTCTCTTTCTCCTCCACAAAAATGAACCATAGCTTCTTCTTCACACCTTTTTCTCCAGTAGCGATTCTCTTTATTGCCACCTTCTTTCTCCTGGCAAAGAAAGCCTCATGCACAGACCCTCAATTCCTAGCTTGCGAACCCAAAAGCTGCGGCGACCAAAAGATAAGCTTCCCTTTTCATATCCAAAACGCGCAAGAAGAGTATTGTGGCTACCCTGGATTCGCTGTCTCTTGCAATGAAAAAAACAAGACAGTCCTTAGCCTGTCCGATAACGAGTATATCATCCAAGAAATCTACTACCAGAACCATTCTCTTCGTCTATCAAATGCAGTTGGTTTTGGCAAAAACACCTCCTGTAGTCCTCAAATACAAAACATATCTCTAAATGGTGACAGGTTTCGTCAATCTACTACCAGAACAGGCCTCTTCTTTTTTTACAATTGCAACTCAGCACTGCTAGGAAATGATAGCAAGCTTTTAAAGCACAAGTTTTGTTCTGGGGAGAGTGCAAATGTTTCGACTCTAGCAATGCTCGATGATGATCCTTTATTGGGCTCTGCTTCAGAAAAATGTGGAGCTGGAGTTGTGGCGCCAGTGGATGTGTATAGAGGTGAGAATGTTTCGATTGGAAAGATGCTAGAAAGAGGGTTCGTGTTGAATTGGGTAGCAAGTAATTGTAGCGAATGTGATGAGAGTGGTGGCAGGTGTGGATTTAATATCACCACGTACCAATTCAAATGTTTCTGCCCTGACAGACCTCATGCTCGGAGTTGTATTTCCGGTGAGTATTTTTTCTCTTCTTGAAATGTTTCTGCCCACTTGTGTGCTTCGGCTAAAAACAGTGCCAGTTGTGTGTCATCGTCAGGTCCACTCAGCCATGGTCAAAACATATATCTTCTATAACATTAATTAGCAAGTTATCGGGATTAGGGATAAATCTAATTCTCAAAAATGAACAAGAATCGCTATGGTTACTGAACGGTTAAAGGTTCATCCAGTCTCCTCTTGATTTTTATCTCATATTGGTGTCTCAATGGTTTCTTTCCTAGCGGATCCACGCGCTCGATATTCCCTGCGTGGACCTTCCTCTCACCCTAACTCACGATTTCCATTTTCTTAAAAAGTGTTTTCATATTTTGATTGTTTTAATATATATTATTTATTTATTGATTTAATTTTATTTAATTTCATTTCGTCATTCAGATAGTAAATTAATCACTTCCATGTAGAATTAAGAATACTCGAAACTCATGCTGAAAGAGAAGGAGAGCTTTGGCTTTCTGGTTTCAGTTGTTTGATTTTAACATCAAGCGACCATTTTAATCTACACAAATACTGAAATGGATTTCGAAACAAATTTATCTGGAAAAAAAATGGATTCAACAACAGATTTGACATTGCTAGTAACGGTGTGGGACGGGAAAGTTCCATCGTTAAATAACAAGTCACGATATGATGTAGAAGGACTGCTCTTGGAAAACATATCATACAGGAAACAAGTTTAAGATGAGAAAATCAAGACCAAACTCACCTTGAACAAATCTACAAGAAAAATGTGGCAATATATAAGAAAAATGAGTTGCTTACATAAAAGATCGATAGACATATAATAAGGCTGGATTGAGGTGGTGTTCATCTCATGACAACTATCCCAACATGGACAACTCCCTAACATTATTTGATGTCCTGTTACAGGATCTACTAATGGGACATGGAGACGATGGATTGTTGTGGGTAAGTAAATATAATTATAAGAAAGCCATTATTATTTTTTGATTATAATATTGAAGATGATGCATCTTAAATTACAGGTTCATCAGTAGCTGCGGCAATAGCTTCTTCTGTAATTATAATATGTCTCACTAGAAGAAAAGGTTCATTCAGTGCAGTCGTAGCAATGACCTTCAGGCTAAAGAATTGGCAGCATGTTGATAATGTTGAAACATTTATGATGGATTACCATTCACTTACTCCAAAGCGTTTTTCATATTCAGATATTAAGAAAATGACCAACTCATTCGTCTATACACTAGGTCATGGGGGCTTTGGTAATGTATATAAAGGAAAGTTACCAAACGGTCGTCTTGTGGCTGTAAAAGTCCTAAAAGATGTTGAAGGTGATGGAAAAGATTTCATGAATGAAGTTGCAAGCATTAGTAGAACTTCTCACGTGAATGTAGTAACCCTTTTGGGCTTCTGCTATGAGAGGAATAAAAGAGCTTTGATTTATGAATTCATGCCCAATGGATCTTTGGATAGCTTTATATTATACAAACGATCCCCAGATACAAACTGTCGTTTAGAATGGAAAAAATTATATGAAATTGCAGTTGGCATTGCTCGAGGTCTGGAGTACTTGCACAGAGGTTGTAACACTCTAATTGTGCATTTTGACATAAAGCCTCACAACATTCTTCTAGACGAAGACTTTTGTCCAAAGATCTCTGATTTTGGTCTTGCGAAGCTATGCAAGAGCAAGGTAAGTAAGATTTCGATGATAGGTGTCAGAGGGACTGTAGGCTACATAGCACCCGAAGTATTCTGCAGATCTTTCGGAGGAGTAACCTACAAGTCTGATGTGTATAGTTATGGAATGATGGTTCTTGAAATGGTCGGACAAAGTAAAGATTTTGATATGGGATCGTTGGAAACCAACGAGATGTATTTCCCTGATTGGTTTTATATGAATCTTGAACCAGGAAAGATTTCAACACTTCATGGAGATAGAACGGACGAGGAAGAAGAGATTGTTAAAAAGATGATCATAGTGGGTTTGTGGTGCATCCAAAATATTCCATCACATAGACCATCGATGACAAAGGTTGTAGAGATGTTTGAAGGCAGTCTTCAGTCTTTGGAAATCCCACCAAGACCTTCCCTTTCTTCTCCTAGAAGGTTAGCTCAAGAGCACTCTTCCACTACATCATCACTGCCTTGCAAGTCGTCCCAGGAGGGGTCGGGTATACAAGTTGTCTACAGATGAAAGTGATTTGTAAATGGAAATTGCCACATTTGTTTTATTTTTCGCACGCCAAATCTCTCTTGACTCTAATTTCTAAGCATATATTGTAAGTTGCATTAACGGAGAGGTACAAACTACAAAGGCCTGGCTGTTACTAACAACAGCCAATCCTTGTTTGAGTCATTGTTCTTTTCATTTCCTAAATTGAGAATTTCAGTACAGTGCATGTTTGTCTGTCGGTATTCTTTATTCTCTTTCACCTCAAACTTCTTTTCCCCGTTGAAGAAGAACTGAATACCTCCCAAATTGCCAGCCCTTTCATTTTGGTAAACTCGGTGAAATCCACTTCCCATTCACCAACGCTTGATCACGTCCGCGCTGTAATTTTCTTGTGGTTGATGGTTGTGAAGATCCATTTAGAGAGGGAGGATAGGTGGCGTGAATTCTTCAACCTCGGTGTCCACTTATATAGCTTCCAGGAAAGAAAGAATCAACCTAATTACAATGGCATATTCACAATGTTGAATGCCAAGTGATCCACACTTGAAGTGATAATACTTCCTGCCTGCATGCACTGTCATCGTGAAGGAGGAGAATGCCGGGTTAAAGAACAAAACTTATTGCCGACATAACACAAGCGTAAAGACTTGCATATCTACATTGATCAAGCCTACATATTTCACTATACTAATTTGTGCTCTAATAGTTCTTAAAAATTTTAATCGTGTAGAGTGAGCTTAAGCTTTAGAGCCCTGTGTTAAACATGCCCAGCGGATAAGAACTCAGTCTACAACAGTGAATCTATATTGGAAATAAACTTCCAGGGTTTGAACCTTTGTATGTGTGTTCCTTAATTTCCGAGTTTAATTGGTTCTAAATCACTTTAGTTTATTGTTTGACCTCATATAACATCATATTTCTTTGAAATCTTTTTGCTGAAAATAAAAGGCTGAGATTGAGGCTAGGGTTAGGTAATTCATGAAGAATTTAAGGGATTTCTGGGATGAAGAAGATGAATTGAAGATTGCTGGAATTATAGCAATGTTGTTGTATTAATCATAAGAAACAAGTGTTTGTATAGTAATATATTTATACAGAGAGGATGAATAAAAGACTGCTTACTAACAGTATTATTGTCGTTAGTATTAATTACATTAATTAATGAATAGTAATTAAGACACACAGTAACCTAAGTGCATGTTTAATAATGTAATCTGACATTTAATACCGTAATCTTCAACACTCCCCCTCAAGTTGGATCAAGGGGTTTATGGATCCAAGCTTGCAAAGAAGACGATGAAACTGGGAAGACGACACGACTTTGGTAAACACATCGGCAAGTTGATCACCGGTCCGCACATAATACGTAGTAATGTTGTTTGATTGCACTTGCTGACGAATAAAATGACAATCAACTTCGATGTGTTTAGTTTTTTTGTGAAATATTGGGTTCTTGGCAATATGCATGGCAGCTTGATTGTCGCAAAAGAGGCTCATTGGAGTGACTGATAAATAACCCATATCGGTTAGAAGGCTCCGAAGCCACACAAGTTCACAAGCCGCAGCTGCCATTGAACGGTATTCTGCTTCGGCACTGGAGCGAGCTACGACATGTTGTTTCTTGCTCTTCCATGACACTAGATTACCTCCAACAAACATACAATATCCAGTAGTCGATTGCCGGTCAAGTTGATTGCCAGCCTAATCAGAGTTTGTATATCCCATTATGTTGGTGTGGTTGTTCCTGGTCATGACAATTCCTCGACCGATAGATCCTTTCAGGTATCACAAAATTCACTTGACCATGCTAAAGTGATGGATAGTTAGAGCATGCATGAACTGGCTGACCAGACTGATTGCGTAGGTAATATCTGGACGAGTAATCATCAGATAAATAAGTTTACCTACAAGTTGTTGATAATATTTAGGCGAGGTAAGGGTCGTATCTGCAAGAGATAATTTTAGTTTGCTATCAACAGGAGTAGCGGAAGGTTTAGTTGAAATCATACCTGCATCTTGGAGGACATCAAGAGTGTATTTTCACTGATTAAGGAACAATCCTTTCTTGGATGAAGCCATTTCAATCCCAAGAAAGTATTTTAAAGGACCAAGGTCTTTAATGGGAAATAATTGTTGAAGAGTTTTCTTCAATTTAGCAATTAAGTC
This sequence comes from Salix purpurea, assembly GCA_027405865.1. Classification (NCBI taxonomy): domain Eukaryota; kingdom Viridiplantae; phylum Streptophyta; class Magnoliopsida; order Malpighiales; family Salicaceae; genus Salix; species Salix purpurea. Next base: position 8,190,533 of record JAOWLH010000012.1, on the reverse strand, counting down.
AATATTATTTCCTGATATAATTAAATCATCTACATAAATTAATACCATCAATTTATCATCATTTTGGAATCGGATATATAAGGAAGAATCAACAGAGCTTTTGCTAAAACCTAATGTAGCAAGGGCTCCACTAAGCTTTGCATGCCATGCGCGGGGACTTTGCTTTAACCCATAAATAGATTTGTGAAGCTTACATACCAAATTAGGTGTGGCACCGAAGGAATGGCCAGGAGGAAGCTTCATAAACACTTTTTTTTCAAGATCTCCGTGTAAAAACGCATTTTTTATGTCCATTTGAGATAAAAACCATCTATTATTGACTGAAATAGATAAAAGAACTCTTACAGTGGTCATTTTGGTGACGGGAGCAAATGTCTCCTTGTAGTCAACACCAAATTCTTGAGTATAGCCTTGAGCCACAAGGCGAGCTTTATGTCGATTAACAGTTCCATCAGAGTTGAACTTGGTTTTGTATATCCATCGCCTACCAACGATATGTTTACCTTTTAGATGGGGAACTAGACTCCAGGTATTATTGTCAGCTCCATGGCTTTTCTCCATACCAGTTGAGATTGAGCTTCAGCGAAATTTCTAGGTTCATGATCATTGGATATGGCTAACAAAAAAGCAGAGTGCGAGGGTGAGAGTTTTGAGTAATTTAAATAATTCGAGACAGGATACCTGACTGTATAAGCCACATAGTCTTGCAATTTGGAAGGGCACTGGCGCGGCCGGGAAGGATTGCGTCTTGGAGCTGGCCCTTCATCTGACGAATTTGGAGACATAGATATTGTTGGCGTGATTGCAGACGAAGGATTGTCAACCGAGATGATTTCATTTGAATTATTGGGCCTGGTGGGCCTAGTCACGTCGAGACTGCAGGTATCTGCTCTAGGAAGAGGAACTAAATCCTCCAAGGACCCCCCCTGATTAGGAGTATTGAAATAAGGGCTGGTTTTGATAAATCGAACGTCCCTGCTGACATAAAACTTTTGACGCACAGTGTCATAACATTTGTACCTTTTTTTGGTATTAGAATACCCTAAGAAAATACACTTGGAAGCTCGAGGGTCAAGTTTGTCACGTTGATTGGGATGAATGTGAACAAAGCATTGGCACCCAAAGATCTTCAAATGCGCAATATTAGGAGGTTTACCCTGCAAAATTTCAAGAGGACACTGAAAATCCAGTACCTGACTGGGTAAGCGGTTAATAATATAGGTAGCAGTAAGAATTCCATAGGACCAAAAATTTTTGGGAACATGCATTTGAAGCATTATAGCTCTAGTTTTTTTTTCTAATAAATCCTGATTTTTGCGTTCAGCAACTCCATTTTGTTGAGGAGTATTAACACAACTAGTTTGATGAATTATTCCATTAGAAGTTAAATAATTTTCCATATCATGAGAAGTAAATTCAGAGCCATTGTCAGATCGGAAAATTTTAATATGTGTGGAAAATTAGGTAGACACTAGTTGGTGAAAGTCCTTAAAACAATTAAAAACTTTATTTTTTGATTTTAGTAAATATATCCATGTAACTCTTGAAAAATCATTGATAAAAGTAACAAAATATTTGAAACCATTAATTGACATTGAAAAGGGTCCCCATACATCTGAGTGGATAAGTTCAAAAACTTGAGACACTTTGGACAAAGATAATTTAAATGGAAGTCTGCTTGATTTGGAAAAATGACACGTATCACAATCATACATTCTCTTTGACAGATTAGGTTTTAATTTTGAGATGACGTAGTCGGAAGCATGAGCCAGACGAAAATGCCACAATTGATGATCATTGAGCGGAGAATAAATAGCTTGTAATCCTTTTAGAACTTCGGAATTACATAAAAAATAGACACCATTCAAATGAAATCCTTCACCAATCTTCTGTTTGGTGTAATGGTCCTGAAAAAACACCTTAAACGGAGTAAATATAACATCACAATTAAGGGAAGTGGTTAACCTTTGAACGAATAATAACTGAAATGGAAATGAAGGCACATATAAAATATCAGAGTCAATAGTTTTTGACGCGATTTTAATTTTTCCCTTACCTCAGACTGCTGCAGTAGATCCATTAGCAATAGAAACAAAGGATGATATCGGAAAAGGGATAAAATCATGAATTTTAGACAATTTATTTGTCATGTGGTCACTCGCACCCGAATCCACAACCCATATATTATGTAAATTACTTAATTCTAAAGCAGTCATAAGAGCAATACACATACCTTGGAATTTTTCTGCATAATCAAGGGTCAACCCAGCTGAGTCACGAGTCAACCTAGCTGAGTCACTAGCTGAGTCACGGGTTAACCCGGCTGAGTCACGGGTTAACCCAGCCAGATTGCTTAAAAATGTCGCAGACGCATTGTACGCAGCAGAGCTGTTCTCGGCCGAACTCCCTTCTCCACCATGAAATCTCTTTTCTTGGAGAAAACTAGCAAATTCGTTTAGCAAATTCATAGGACTAGGATAGTTCGGTTCATGCGCAGCAACATTAGCCCTAGATTTAACAAATTTCTTTTGGTTTCCACTTTGCCGATTACCCAAATTTTTGGGTTTCAATTCCGGGTAAAGGATCCAACAACGATCCATGTTGTGTCCCATTGAATTACAATAATTACACTTTAGGTTAGGACGATTACCTTTGAAGGGAGCTCTTTCTGCATTTTTGAAGTTGCCTTGTTCTTCGATTTTCATGGCAGCAAATGCACGGGTTTCTGCCATTTTTGATGGGTTTTCTCGGGTCATTACTTTTCTTCTAATTTCTTCTCTTTGGATCGTTGCACAGATACCCTTCAATGGGGGAAGCTCACCATTCATCAAAATATGGCTCCTGAGGTCTTCATAGTCCGATCCTAGGCTTGCCAGTAGCTGGAAAATTTGGTCTTCTTCCTTGCGGTTGCGAAGAACAGTTGGGTCTACTGAGTGTGGTCTCTAGGTATCCAATTCATTCCACAAAATTTTTAATTTGCTTAACAAATTTACGAAGGGCTGACCATTTTGGTGAAGACCTGCAATTTTTTGTTGAATTTGAAAGATACGGGCTGAGTTTATTTTGGTTGCCAAACATTTCTTTCACAGCTTCCCACAGTTCCGGTGAGGATTGATAGTAGCTGAACATCTCAGCAAGGTTGCATTCCATTGAATTCAACATTCAGGACATCACCATCTGGTCCTTGGCTAACCAATTGTCGAATTCTAGGGAGCTGCTATCGGGAGCTTGTTCTTTCCCGTTGATAAATCCCAACCGAGACCTGCCACCAAGTGCAATGGTCACTACTCTTGACCAAGGTAAGTAATTGAACTCATTTAGCAACACTGTGGTTACTTTTTGGGAGGAATTTGCATCACTGTCGATGCTTGAAGAAGTAGTAATTTTAAGGGATTTCTGGGATGAGCAGGATCACTGCTCTGATACCATGAAGAATTTAAGGGATTTCTGGGATGAAGAAGATAAATTGAAGATTGCTGGAATTACAGCAATGTTGTTGTATTAATCATAAGAAACAAGTGTTTGTACAGTAATATATTTATACAGAGAGGATGAATAAAAGACTACTTACTAACGGTATTATTGTTGTTAGTATTAATTACAATAATTAATGAATAATAATTAAGACACACAGTAACCTAAGTGCATGTTTAATACTGTAATCTGACATTTAATACTGTAATCTTCAACAATTCAAAATCCAATTTTTTTCTGCTTTATATGTTTCCATGATAACCTCCATAATTTCTAGCATGTATGGAATATTCCTGCAAGGTTGTCTGTCATCCAAAGTAAAGGCCATCAGTCATCCAAAGTATATTTCTCTCCTTTATCAGGTGTAGGCGCCGGATATCTATTAGCAGGCATGATTTTGTTTCCGCACATTTATCAATGAATTCTTCATCTGATCCTTCCTCTAAAGCATACCTAGAAGGAGACGGTGTTTACCTTAGCATTCCCATCTTCTCCTATACTGAACTTGGGCAAGCCACCGATACATTTGATGAAAGTTTTGGAACTGTATACTGCATGTGGTAAGAAGATGAAAGTTTAAAGTTCCTGTTGATAGATCAACTATACTACAGTAGAAAATTTCTAATCAAATGAAAAGGAAAGCTTTTTTAAAACTCGAGCAATGAGTTTATTTTGAACCAGGGAAGCTCAAAGATCGATGGACGGGAATTTGCAGTTAAGCGCCTATATGAACACAACTATAAAAGGGTTAAGCAGTTCATGAATGAAATTGAAATTCTTACTCGCCTGCACCACAAAAAATAGAAAAAAAAAACATTTGCCGCAGGAAAAAAAATGAAGATGCCTGTTCACGTGCACATTTGCATCAGTTTGGCCAATTAATTTAATTTTATTGCCATGTTCACTTAGTTTTTTCTGTAAAAGGTTCAAGATCCATTATCCTAACGTTATCTCTGCCCTCGAGCGAAGAGAAAAAGGAAGAAAAAAGGATCATCTCCTTCATCTCCCCTCTTCGATTAAGCTCACTGTGATTTTTTGCCAAGCTAAGTGATGAGATCTCTGTACCTGTAGTTTTAGAAAAACTAAATGATTATTCGTCATGGTTTCAGAAATTATAAATTTAACCCACTTGTTTTTTAATTTTATCAACAGATTTTTTGTTGGTTTTCTCATTGTTTTTCAGTGTATTTTTTTTTATTTCTCTGAAAATTGTTTTTTTTTTTAAAAGATGGAAAGAGAAGTAGATGAAAGGAGAAATGTGAATGGCCAGCATTGCTTAATGATTTGTTTAATTATTTTTATAAAATACAGGCACTGAGATATAATTAATTATTTGTTTTCAGGTTGGATGGTTACGAGAGGTTGTTTTTAAGAAGCCTTTTTCTAAATTACCTGTTCTTGTTTTATATATATATAAAAAAACTCTGGCACGTAATAACTTACACCTGCGTGATAGATTTTATTAGGTTATTAGATCACGCTATGTTTTGTATTGGAGAATTTTCTGACTGAAACAAAAAACTGATTTTTTTATATATTTTTTTCTATCCATTAATTTAAAAACAAATGCACATTAAATAATTCTCTTACTGCATATTAGATAATATTCTTACTTAGCATCAAGAAAGAAACACACCGCATCAAACATGTCATTATAGACTGACAAGTAAAAATTAGAGGAATAATCTGTTAAAAAATAAAAACTTAAATTTCAAATTAATTAAATGTTTGAGGGGAAAAAATTGACAAAAAAAAAATTTTTTAAAAAAAAATGAACACAAGTAAAACAATTAAACTCTAGCTTTATGCACGCCACACATGTCATCGGATTAAATAGTGTTTTTTATTTCAATAATTATTTTTCATTTAATAGATTTATATAACAATAAAAGCACATTTGATTTTTCTAATTAAATATTTTATTTTAAAAAAACATTACACGTATGGAATTGGGTTAACCAAAGCAAATTTTTAATAATAGATAATGAAACTATATACATTTGTTTTGAGTAAATAAGAAAATAAATAATTGATAACAAATATTGAAGCTGTTTTTTTTCCCCTAAAAAAAGGGGAAAGAAAAACACATTAAAAACACACAATTAACTGGATGTTGTGGATTAATTTCACAGAATGTCATTCAATTGCACCATTGTCAGAGCTTCACCTTCAAAGTTTCAGAATATATTCATTTTAGCCCCTGAACCTTTGATGCTTGCTCTTTTGACTCAAACTAGCTTTCAAACTTCATTTTTTCTTTGGTCAAGTCTCGGTTTGAATTGGCTTATGCTAAGACATTCAAAATTCAATCAATTTCATGAACTTATTGAACTTGCAATTTTATTTTGAATTGACTTTCAAACTTATTTTTACTTTCAACTAAGTCTTTAGTTAAGCCAATTAAGGACTCCAAAGTCAATTAAATTCATTATCTTATGCTTTTTGCAATTTAAACCCAATCTTCAATATTTTTCTATATTTAGGCCCCAATCTTCAATATCTTTCTTCGGTTAAGCCCTCATTTGGTACTATTGGGTTTCTAAACTTCACTATTTTATCCATTTTAGTCCTTCAATTTCTGATTCATAAAATTAGGTCAAATTATATTGTGTGAGATCCCAAATTGTCAATTCTCCTAGCGTTCAGCTAATTGTGAATTAAATGTTTGTCCTTTTGAGGCCTTCAAATTTATTTTTGAGTTGATTTCTTTTATTTGTTGGACTTTTTTATATTTTTTTGTGAAAATTATGACTTTTTTTTGGGGGGGGGGGGGGGGGGGTCGGGGTTATGACAATCATGTTATGAGTAAAAAGATATTTTTTGTTAGAGAGTGGGTGGAAAAGACTTTTAAGTAGAGAAATCTTTGTCAAAAACTCAAAAATTGATTTTTTTATCCAATACAACTATGTCGTGAAAGTTTTTTGAATAGAAAAGGGGATTATTTTTTTGTCCAATACAATTAAGTATTTCTGTGTTTTAAAATATTCACAAAGTTGAGAGGTTTTTTTCATGTCAATTTCATTTAAAAAAAAAATACTAGTTAACCAGGATGCTCTCGAATTGGCCAAGTAAATCGAGTCAAATTAGGCTGTAAAGAGGCCCAGAAGACGAAGGGCTCAAGCCTTTCAGCTGGTCAACTTGCGCTGCTTCCTGATAAATGCTCGATCTGGGCAACACCGAGTCGCCGACTGTTATTGCCTTAAATTCAACAGCTTACGATTTCAAATCAGATGTGAACAAGCTAAGCCTCTTCCTCCATAAATCAAGTCAAACTCGCCCTCCTATAACTTCCACCACTTCGATTCCCTCCTCCCCCATAATTTATTCAGCATCGTGTCTACTCCTCTCTTTCTCTTTCTCCTCCACAAAATCACTATCCCTAAAAATGAACCATAGCTTCTTCTTCACACCTTTTTCTCCGATAGTAAATCTCTTTATTGCCACCTTCTTTCTCCTGGCAAAGAAAGCCTCATGTACAGACCCTCAATTCCTAGCTTGCGAACCCAAAAGCTGCGGCGGCCAAAATATAAACTTCCCTTTTCATATCCAAAACGCGCAACAAGAGTATTGTGGCTACCCTGGATTCGCTATCTCTTGCAATGAAAAAAACAAGACAGTCCTTAGCCTGTCCGATAACGAGTATATCATCCAAGAAATCGACTACCAAAACCATTCTCTTCGTCTATCAAATGCAGTTGGTTTTGGCAAAAACACCTCCTGTAGTCCTCAAATACAAAACATATCTCTAAATGGTGACAGGTTTCGTCAACCTACTAACAGAACAGGCCTCTTCTTGTTTTACAATTGCAACTCCACACTGCTAGGAAATGATACCAAGCTTTTAAAGCACAAGGTTGATTGTTCTGGGGAGAGTGCAAATGTTTCGACTCTAGCAATGCTCGATGATGATCCTTTATTGGGTTCTGCTTCAGAAAAATGTGGAGCTGGAGTTGTGGCGCCAGTGGATGTGTATAGAGGTGAGAATGTTTCGACTGGAAAGATGCTAGAAAGAGGGTTCGTGATGAATTGGGTAGCAAGTAATTGTAGCGAATGTGATGAGAGTGGTGGCAGGTGTGGATTTAATATCACCACGTACCAATTCAAATGTTTCTGCCCTGACAGACCTCATGCTCGGAGCTGTAAATCCGGTGAGTATTTTTTCTCTTCTTTTCCTGTCTCGAAATTTTATCGTTTGCTTGAAATTGCTGGCTAGTTTATGGTATAGGCCCACAGCCCACTTGTGTGTTTCTGCCAAAAAAAGTGCCACTTGTGTGTCATGCTGGGATCCACGTACACGTGGACTTTCTGTCACCCTAACTCACGATTTCCATTTTTTTTAAAAGTGTTTTAATATTTTGATTGTTTTAATATTATATAGATATAGATATACACTCTTTATTTTAATTATTATTTTTCTTTTTATTTAATTACATTTCGTCATTCAGATAGTAAATTACTTCCATGAAGAATTTAAGAATATCCAAAACTCATGCTGAAAGAGAAGGAGAGCTTTGGATCTCTGGTTCCAGTTGTTTGATTTTAACATCAAACGACCATTTTAATCTACACAAATACAAAACTGGATTCGACAACAGATTTGACATTGCAAGTAACGGTGTTGGACGGGAAAGTTCCATCGTTAAATAACAAGTCACGATATGATGTAGAAGGACTGCTCTTGGAAAACATATCATACAGGAAACCAGTTTAAGAGGAGAAAATCAAGACCAAACTCACCTCGAACCCTTTTTCAAAAAATCTAGCCTGCTAAGTGCATCACGCGCTCAGGTGGGACCCCGAACTCTAAAGCTGAATTGTCGTCCCTTTCGGGGTCTTTTTTTCTTCCATTTGTGGTCAAAATAAACAAACAAACGTACCAAGAATTTCAAAAAAAATCACTGCATGCGAAACTATTTTGTCTAAATCTGCCAATTGTTTATCCACCTCTTCTAGCTCTGTAATGAGCCTTCGAGTCAGAGTAATAGATTTCCTTACCAGCGGGATAACCTTTGACTTGACTCCCAGGCCTCACGTCCGCACAAATTTGATGAATTTTAAAATCACGGAAGATTAGTTCTTGATTTTAATATTGAGCAAACTGTACTGAAAATTCAACAGTTCAAACTATGAGCCTCCGACCACCCAAAAGAGTCCAAAAGACAACTAGATAGGAGTGTTTGACAATTTGTTTTAAAAATACTTTTAAAATATTTTGAATTTTTAAAAAATTAATTTTGTCAGTGTGTTTTGGTTTGATGTGATGATAAAAAATAATTTAAAAAAATATTTTAATACCATCCTTCTAAACTAGCATTGATGTTGAAAGATTTGATTATATATATATGAGGCGGCCTGCTCTGACCAGCAAAAGATAACCACCTAATTATTTGGTTTGAAAATTAATTAATGCTTAAAAAACAAGGCCGACAAAGTGGTGAATAGTCCGAGTATTAAAAGAAGTCGTCCACATGATGGCAATGTTTCCGGTCAAGAGGATGATGATGAATTTCCATCTAGTTCCTTTGCATCTCCTAGTCTCCTATCTCTTCATCTCAACCATATCCACCAAATGGGCCCACATAACTTTTGTCCAGTTTCACTGTATTATTGCCTGTTGGGATCAGTTTAGTAACCTTTATCATCCTAGGAGAGCCAGCCTCCCTCGAAGAATCAAAATATAATTCTCGGGGTGAAGTAGCTTCTGTTCTGAGCTATTGTCAAAAAATAAAATATTTAAAAAAAAAATTATTGTGCTTCATTTATCTGTGGTCATCTCGGCTTTGGAAATTTTTAGCAAGGAAGATAGGCCTTTCTGGAAGAGGTAGCTGGGCACATTCAGGATATCACTTATGAAAACCATTCCTTTCGGTTGGTTAATCTTGATGTGATCAACATTACTTGCCCCACACCAGCCTCGAATTGCTCTTTTGATCGGTCTTTTGTTGATTTTATTCCCCACCATGCTGATATTTACTTAGTTTTCTCTTCTTTTTTTGGCAAAAAAGATATTTACTTCGTTTACAACTGCCAAAAGTCATTTACTGCTAACTGCTAATCAAACAATAAGAGATGCTGACTACAAGAATTTGTTGAGGGGTCGATTTCCATTGAAGTGGATTGGATTAGGAAATATTGTCCTCATTGCCAAAGAAGTGGCGGCCGATCACTGCAATGATGAATCCCACACCAAACACTGCGATAATGGCATGGCTTGCTTCTATGTTCTTACTTGTCTCGTTCCAAACTCTCTTTCTAGATTAGCTATGATCTCATTCTATGGATCTCTTAAGTTTAGGTCTAGATAACTATGCTAACCCAAGTACACCAGGCACTTCTAGGCAATGTCATAATTTGATCTATCCCAGATTCTAAGAAGTAAGTATTAAACCTATGTCGGCCAGCTTAGTGTCTGTTTCCTGTGTAATTGCCAGGGTACAATCCCGTGACGCTCCAGCCTACAGGGGAAGGTAATAGGCAGATTAAGATGGTGATCCAACAAGGTAGGTGATAATAGGCATGAACAAAATGGTGATTCGATGGAGGAAATTAGTTATTAGTTCGATCATCAAAACTTCCTTTCTTTAATGTTTTTAACTGTCCCAATAAACGAAATGCTGGGATATTAGATCCCGTACCGGGGTTAAAGAAGAAGAAGAAGAATGTCAGGCCTCTATAACACAATCTTTTGATCCCCTTTCTTCTAGGAGAACCAATCCCATATCATCTTTTCCTTTAACAGTCTAGTCGCTAATAAGAAGCTGCAAAAAGTCCTATCTTATATCACCACGTGATTATGTTGAATGTGTGGGGATTTTGTCTAGCCAAATAAAGGTATTTCTACTGAAGTTGGTTGGCCAATACAAAAGTTTACATATACAAGCTATATTTCCAAACGTGTGGCCCACTATATTTATCTTCACAAGTCTTCTGAATCAAGTTTCTTGGTCAACTGCAGTTCTTATCGGGAAAGGAACTAAGTATATATTGTACGTTGCATTAACGGAGAGGTACAGACTACATAGGACTAGCTGTTACTAAGAGCAGCCAATCCTTGTTTGAGTCACTATTCTTTTCATTTCCTAAATTGGAAATTTCAGTATAGTGCATGTTTGTCTGTCGGTATTCTTTATTCTCTTTCACCCCAAACTTCCTTTCCCCGCTGAAGAAGAAACTGGATGCCATCCAAATTGCAGCCCTTTCATTTTGGGAAACTCGGTGAAATCCACTTCCCATTCACCAACGCCTCACGTTCGCACTGTAATTTTCTTATGGTTGATGGTTGTGATAAAGATACGCAGAAGATCCAATTAGAGAGGGAAGAGAGGTGGTATGAATTCTTCAACCTCAGTGTCCACTTATACAGCTTCCAGGAAAGAAAGAATCAACCTAATTACAATGACATATTCACAATGCTGAATGCCAAGTGATCCACACTTGAAGTGATGAAATTTCCTGCCTGCATGCACTGTCATCGTGATGGAGGAGAATGCCAGATTACAGTGCCTACATATTTCACTATACTTTGTAAAGTATCGCCGACATAAGTAAAGACTTGCATATCTTCATCGATCAAGCCTACATATTTCACTGTACTTTGTGCTCTTAAAATTTCATAACCGGGTAGAGTTAACTTTAGCTTTAGAGCCCTTCGTTAAACATGCCCAGCGGATAAGAACTCAGTCTACAGCATTGAATCTATATTGGAAATAAACTTCCAGGGTTTGAACCTTTGTATGTGTGTATTCCTTCATTTCTGAATTTAATTGGTTCTGAATCACTTTAGTTTTATTGTTTGACCTCATATAACATCATATTTCTTTGAAATCTTTTTGCAGAAAATAAAAAGCTGGGATTGAAGCTAGGATTAGGTAATTCAAAATCCAAAATTTTTCTGCTTTATATGTTTCCATGATAACCTCCATAATTTCTAGCATGTATGGAATATTCCTGCAAGGTTATCTGTCATCCAAAGTAAAGGCCATCAGTCATCCAAAGTATATTTCTCTCCTTTATCAGGTTTCGGTGTCGGATGTCTCATCGCAGGCATGATTTTGTTGTCCTGGATTTATGGGTACCACTTCAGGAAAAGACGTGATTCCTCAAGCTTGTTATCAATGAATTCTTCGTCTGATCCCTCCTCAAAAGCAGACCTAGAAGGAGACGGTGTTTACCTTAGCATTCCCATCTTCTCTTATACTGAACTTGGGCAAGCCACCAATAATTTTGATAGTGAAAAGGAACTTGGAGATGGAGGTTTTGGAACTGTTTACTATGGTAAGAAGATGAAAATTTAAAGTTTCTGTTGATAGATCAACTATACTAAAGTAGAAAATTTCTATTCAAAAGAAAAGGAAAACTTCTCTAAAACTCGAGCAATTTGATCAATGAGTTTATTTTGAACCAGGGAAGCTGAAAGATGGACGGGAAGTTGCAGTTAAGCGCCTATATGAACACAACTATAAAAGGGTTAAGCAGTTCATGAATGAAGTTGAAATTCTTACTCGCCTGCACCACAAAAACCTTGTCTGCCTTTATGGATGCACTTCACGACGCAGCCGTGAGCTACTACTTGTCTATGAATACATTCCCAATGGCACTGTCGCTGATCACCTGCATGGCGATCTAGCAAAGTCCAGTCCACTCACCTGGCCTATTCGAATGAGCATAGCAATAGAAACAGCTTGCGCTCTGGCTTACCTTCATGCTTCTGACATCATTCATCGTGATGTCAAGACGAACAACATCCTCCTCGACACCAATTTCAGCGTGAAAGTTGCAGATTTTGGGCTTTCCAGGTTATTTCCCAGTGATGCTACTCACGTCTCGACTGTTCCACAAGGGACTCCAGGCTATGTTGACCCTGAATATCACCAAAGTTACCAACTTACAGATAAGAGCGATGTCTATAGCTTTGGAGTTGTCCTGATTGAGCTCATATCATCCATGCCTGCCGTTGATATAACCAGGCACCGGCATGAGATCAATCTCTCTAACTTGGCAATAATCAAGATTCAGAAATGTGCATTTGACGAGTTGATTGACTCAGGTCTTGGGTATAATTCAGACGAGGAAGTTAAAAGAATGACAACATCAGTTGCAGAGTTGGCTTTTCAATGTTTGCATCACGACAAGGAAATGAGACCTTCCATGGAAAATGTTCTGCATCAGTTAAAAATAATTCAAGGTGGGGAGCCCTTGGACAATCTTGTAGAAGTGCATGATGATACCAATAGGTCGACGAACACACTGCAACCACCCTCACCACCCTATTGCGATGAAGCTGTTCTATTGAAGAACATTCTCCAGCCACCTTCACCAGTTTCTGTTACCGCTAAATGGGCCAGTAGTAGCTCTGCTACACCTAATGAAATCGTTTAAGGTTTCTTCCTCCATGCTGCTTAATTTCAAGTTGGAGCATGGCTAACATCAAGTTTGAGTGCAAATGTATGTTACCTTTTCCTTGTCGTCGTTTTGGTGCACAGAAAAATTGAATTCTAGACAGTATTGGCAGGTTTGTGCACACAAGGGAGTCTATGTAAGTAGTGGAGGTAACAGTTATACTAAATCACCGGTGTTCATATATTCTGGATTCAATTCATGGCTCATTTTATTTCTGCCGTTCTTCTTTTGCTTTCTACAAGGTGATTGTGTTTAGAAAGGCATATCAACTTGTATTTCACTTCTAATCCTCTGATTAGCAACCATGGAACCTTGATAGCTACCTATTTCGTAGAACAGTGAAGCGAAGCTATTGAAGTAGACTCAACCCTAATCGAGCGCAAGCAGCTTCTGGTTCTGTTTCTTCTCGAAAGTATTACGCTCGCCATTTGCTTCATCATGCAACTTCCAATCTTTGGGAAGTTTATAAAATCTATTTAATATTTCAATTAATTAAGAAATTTAAGTTAATGAAATTAAATTAAATCAGATCATCGTTAATTGTGGAAGCTTTTTTAATTGGATTATTGTTTTGTAGAATTTAATATCATGTGTTTTATTTTTAAATTTAAATATACATCATAAATATTTTTTATTTTGATGAATGAAGAAAAGCAAACATGCAATTAAATATCCATACCACTTAATAAGTATAATTAAAAGAAGCAATAATTGGAAGAAGGCAGGAGTGGACAACATATAAAATGCTTAGAAACTATATAATAAATGAATCCATAACCATTGATTAAAAAACTCCACCATCCTCTCCTTAATCAATAGTTAAATATTTTTTATCACTATCCTATATCGATGTAATTATAGACATTGTCATAACCCAATTCTGGGTTATTTTTCTAAATCCAGAATTAATAGATAACAAAAATAAAATAAAAGGGACTGACATTAGTAGAAAAATCAAGGTGGATGACGTTTTCGAGAGTCTGATCGTACCTCTTTTGTGTTAAAAAATAAAAGAATACAAATTCAAGACTAAAATAATTTATTATTGAGTAAATCTGCGTAAAAATTAAATCAAAAGACATAATTATATTTTTATGAGTTAATTTGATTTAATCGCCAACTAATATAAAGTGTAATTATATTTAGGAGTTAATTTTTACACAGATTATGGTGCATGTGTCAATCATTTATTTTTTTACATTGTATTTATAAATTGTTCAAATAATTTCGTGTTCTTTGAATTTGCTCAATTGAATTAGTAGCTAACTCTGGTCAAATCTTGATGCTACCATGCATGAAATGAAGTTATGATAATATTAGGTATTTTTATTTATTTAAGATGACTTTATAACATTAAATAAGTTGTTTTATAAAAATATAATTTTCCACAACAATTTATTTGATCATATACATGAATAAATCATAAGTTATCTTAAGGTGGAAAGCATATAATTGTCAAATACATTGTTAGCATTGAAACTTGAGCTATTGTGTTAATCTAATACATTAAAAAAAGAACATGTATAAAGACTCCATGTCATGATTCTTTGATTTGTTTTGTCTACAAAGCAAAGGACAAAATAGACTTTTGCCAAAGACCCTGTCCAATCGATGAAGGCAAAGGAATTTTTGTCATTTCTCATTCCCCAAGATATTCCATTCAAAGGAAGGAAGGAAGCACGCACTTTAAGAAAACTAAAGTGAGGAGGAAGAGATTTCCAAAACTGATCCTTTCCTCTTTCTTCCAAGCAAAACCACAAACACACAAACATCACTATGACTACTGATGGTGATAGACACCCCCTATTTTTATTTTAAATTCAAAATTTTCCACGAGTAATTTAAATAGACAGACAGGTCGATATAGAGAGCGAACAAATTGAGAGGCAGAGAGAGAGAGAGAGAGGAACCTGCCAACAATGGCGACGTTGCAGAGATTCAAGCTTCTAGCAACACAATGCGGCGTTGCACAGAGTCCAACACGAAGCCCGAGAACGAGTCCACTTGTCCACCTCCCTCAGCGCCGTAAGACCACACTCCGGATGCTCCTCGGGCGCCGATCTCCTCGTCGCCAGGAACCACAGCTACCGCCAATTCACCCGGAGAGAAAGCGAGACACATTGAAGGACTTGTTTGTATCCTCGGCGATGTCGTTTGATGACGAGTTGGAAGAGGAAAAGAGAGGGAAAGAGAGTGAAGATGGGATTGGAGGATTTGGAGGCAAGTGCGAAGTGTATAGGATGAAAGTTAACGGTTTAGGAGATGGAGCGGGTTCGCCTAGACCCGCTTGGATCGGGTTTAGACACCGGACTATTTTGAGGAGAGCTTGGCGACCTATGCTTGTTGCTATCCCGGAGACCGAGGAACTCAATTTTTAATTTGATTTTAACTGCCATGTCAGGGGTTTTCTACTGTCACTGTAGTGCTAGTAAATAATTTTGGTATTGATCCAATGTTTTTGGGTTAAAAAAGAGAGAGAGAATGCTTCAAATCAATTTGCCGAGATATGAATTAGGGAGGTAGAGGGGTAATTTGATTTGACTATGCAGATGAAATACTGAATTCTTGAAATTCAGTAATGGTTATTGTTACCTTTTTCTTCCTCCTTTCTTTCTTCCTTTCCCTTTCCCTTTCCTTTTATTTTTAGATTAAATATATTGGTGAATCCAGTTTCACACATCGGATTGGAGTGGCGTTCTGTTTTTCGTAGGTCCCAAGTGTTCAATTCTTCTAAACACTCGCTCGAAAATAATATCAGAATAAGATGATGCATGCTTAGTTAACACTCCTCTACTTATTGCCTGGTTAAGAATATTTAATCTCAATCTCCAAACTTTGATCATAAAGAATTGGTAGCGAGGAAGTCTCTCTCTCCAAAGCTTGCTTTTTTTATACTGATACGGTCATTTATCTTTGATACTCTGAAGCATTACATTGAATTTTGCTGGCGGAGAATAACTTATAATAAAAAAGGAGGAGCATTAGAAAAGTGGGGTGTGGTGCAAGAATGGCAACCTGAAATCAGAATGTCTTGCTGAATTTGAGTGTCGAACACTATAGAAGGCACTCTAGAAGGTGTAAGAATAAGGTATGGGACCGGATCATAACATGGGAAGAAAAAGTAGAGGATGAGGGCAACCTCACGCAAGACAAGAAAAAAGCAGGCTCGACTTTGAATATGCCTGTGAGAGGTGTTATGCTTCTTCCAGCCCTCCATTAAAATTAAATTCGGCGCCCTTATACCATATTTTCACTTTAATTGAAATAGGTATCATCATCTTTCACCGAATATATAATTAGTCTAGTAGTTTCGTTTTAGCCTCTCTTTTTTGCCCACAGCAAGCTTCCTGGTCTTCTTCTATACTGATGCTGCTATTGTTATATGGTCTCAAGATTGAATGTTTTACATAAACAAGTCGAAGCTGAACAAAACACTATGCTCTCGAATTGATTTGAAAAACTAGAAATTAAATGCTTGACAGCGAGCTCAGTTGAAGACAGACAGAAGTTTTCATTACTTTCCATTCAAGAGAAGATACACATGTGAATACACTACAAGTTAAGATTCTAAACCCCTGTTAATCAGAGATCTAACCATGATATCCTTTTGCTTCCCTAAGTAAAGTTGACAGGATGGAAATATCTAAAATGCCTGGTCCACGCATGCACATCATCAAATCCTTTGATCATCCACAACGTCCAAAGTGGAAGTCAGGCATTCAGAAGAAGAAAAAGAAGAAGACTGAATCGACCAACTTAGGCCATACCTTACCATACAAAAAAATATATCAAAATTTTGGAGAAAAAGAATTTTGCCTTTTTTTTATTACCTTCACATTTGAATTGTCCAGTTCATTTTCTTTTGAGTTGAGAATTTCCTTAAAAGGGAAGTCGTGAAGAAACAGCATCAGTGTGCAGCAGGTAGCTGCTCTTTGTTTCCCAAAGGAGTAGAGGGAGTCTTATTTGGTTGGGTTTGTGATTGCCCTGAAATGGTGTTGTTAGTATTAACATTTCCTTTGCTCTCCTGCTGAGGTTTGGCATGGTCATCAGATTTAGTCTGGGCATGTAAATGGCTCTTGTCAGGAAGCAGAATGCGCTCCAAGAACTCGTGGATCATCTCATAACTGGTTAATGTAATCACAGCAGATGGAGTCGTTCTCATCAAGTTAGTTGCACAGCCACGGTAAAATCCACGAAAACCTTCCTTTTGGAACACTTTCTTAATGCAATCAACGACACCGGCATAATGGGTCCCAGAATTTCTGAGATGCCCTTGCTCTTGAAGTCTTGAACGCACCACCTGGTGTTTGACATTAAGATATTATAACAGTAGACAAACACACACAGGAAGCGGACAGTTTTCATGGGAGATAAACCCTCACTAGAGTAAAGCGCCATGTCAAAGCGTACCTCATGTGGATAAGTCAGTACAGAGGCAAGTACTTTGGATACTGAAGAGGCAATTGCGATATCCCCAGGACTTAAATTATCAGCAGTTGTATTACCTGAGAACTTCAAAATAGTATAATCAGAGCTGTTCAAATATAATAACATACAGAGGTTGGACTGAAAACCCAGAAAGTGTAAGATAAAAAGCAATACCCTTCATTGTCATGTAACACTTGATCTTTTCATATGCTGCAAATTGAATTGCAACGTGACTTATCCCAGCCAAAGAAGGCAGAATCCCGCTGTTTCAAGCAAAGAATGCAGCATTATGAAACCAAATCATGAGAAGAAGATTTTCTAATCATCTTAAAACCATAGCACGAATGCTTGCAAAACGTTGCAAGCATAAAGGACCTTAAAAATTACAGAAATATAACTTCACATTGATTAAGAATTTGAACCAGACCTATACAAGCCTAGTATGCCTTCCTCTTGTTTAATCCGCCTCAAAGCAGAAAGTACGCTTTTGTAAGGAACCACTCCTTGCCTCATTCCTTGCGTCTATAAGAGAGAGAAAACAAATGAATATCTGAAGTGGAACAGCAATGGTGCAGCAATTATTAATTGATTATAAGCTATGCAGAGTAACAATTGTTGTTCACATGTAATATCAGAGTACCCAGACATCCAAGCAAAGAATCATCAGGCATCCTGGCTTATCACAATATAGAAAAGAAAGTTTCTTCTCTAACACAATGGTGGCACACATTGACTGTTTACTGACTAAGAATAACATATACAAGGGAAACATAATGTTAAATACTGTCAACTGAAGTTTCTTCTCTTATTTTTAAGTTTGAAGATGTATGCTTGTTTGGGTCAAGTATCCCGCTAGAATTGATGAGGGGTTTGATCCTTAGAACTCCACCCACTTTCCAGTTATGACCTGGGTTAGATACTTCTGCGAGATTAAAATATATAGTGACATGGTTGTCCCAATTCACTATGAACTCTGGCAAGGTGGCAGCTTAAACCAAGTGCAGCTAGAAAGTCCTTTCCAATAAAAACATGTTCATAGACGTATGTCTAATAAAAAACTACAGTGAAGTTTTGATAGAAGCCTTCAACAATTTAGCAGGCAACAATTATAGTTGACATGTGATAGAATGATCTTAGCAAATATACATATTCAAAGGAAATCAGATTCATAATCATGCTGACTTACCTGGAGTCTCGTTTTCACAACCCACAAAGGATTTGTTGCAATGGATGTGGCAGCCCCAGCACCAGCAGCAGCTACCATGTTTGCACCAACTGAGAGCTGGCTGTCCCCATCCTCTACAATATGAGACCATAAGATTTTATAATAAATCAGAAGAAGAACAGTACTTGACATTCTTCAATCTCAGAGAGAATATTAATAGAACAAGGTTTCTCATGTGAACTCAATAGAAGACCAACACATAATTTTCAAGTAAGAAAACCTTAGAAAAACCAACCATTTGAAAGGACGCCTTTAAGTTGGTCGTAAACTGTGAAAAACACCTACAAATGAAATGAGCACATTTGTCATTACAGGAAATGTGAAGAGCACATAAGGTTGTGGTTCTGCTTGTGTTTGCCTTGGGAGAAAAAAAGTAATTTAACACAGTTCCATTTGATCAATCCCAGAGATAATCTATGCCCTGGATTTAGCAGGTGTTTCCATTATATAGTTTTTCAATCAAGATGAATAGGGTGATGGCTTCTTATTGATCATTGTCTTCTTTCTGCAGACATGTCAACAATTATTTTCCATTCATTGGAAAATAAATCCAGATTTGCTCTTCCCCAACATTAAAATTCTCCACAAGAATATGAGGAAGAGCCAGAGAGGCTAGCTTGGGACAAGGTGGATTCAGAAAATCCACACTTCAAGTCCTAGATCATTTTAGCCCAACTGATCACATTGCAAGCACCCTAATGTTTTTCAAGCATCTATCTGTAAAAACAAAAATAATAAAGCAACATAGGCAAGACTCACAGCCCAATTTGGAAGAAGTGCCATTATAGTTGGAGAGAGCCCACGATAAAATCCCTTAATTCCTTCAGTTCTGGCAATGTGTTGAGCACTTGAGATGATAATACTACCTGAGCATAGAGGGCATGGAAGAGCACAATAATGGGTTAAAATCAATAAACAAGGAAACTACACTATCCATCTGGTATTTGGAGGATAATAATATTTTCTGGTTCATCTCCATCCAATTTACTCTGCATGACACAATTACCAGTTAATAATGATTGCTTAGACAAATAGGGAAGACACAATGCATGCATGTTTAGGGGAAAAGGTCAGGAAGATGGAGGAATGAAGTTAGAAGTTTCCCATCGAAACAAATGGCATAATCATAATACTTTATGGACTGCTTTAGTACTTAAAACCAAAAATATTGTATAAACCAACAAGCATGCACCTGTTAAAAAAGATTACCGCGCATTATCTCAGTTTAGTCATACACAAAAAACCAGGGTTCATGTTCCCATCAAGTTCCTTGTCAAAGCTATTTAGCCTTCTGTTTCTTAAAAAGGTGCAGTCTTTACTCGTCTAAATATCTAAAAAGCAATCCAATCTCAAAACACATCCCCAGAATGTGCACCATAGATGCTTATAAGTTAAACCAATTCATAGTTTTTCAGATGACTGTCATAAAACATTATATTGAAGGGCACAAAATCTTCCATACCTCCTTGACCTGAATTGGGAGGCAAGCCAAGAACTTGTAACCTTGTCTTGATCACATCCAATGGGCACATAAACGTGGCTGCAATAACACCTGCAAGAAGAATAAACTATATGATCTTGCAGATGTCCAATCTTTAATCAACTAAACTTGCATGCACCAGCCAATAAACAAAAATTCTTGTGATTCCTTGAATTAGACATAAAACCCACAAATTAAAATCACAAACAAAACATAATCAACCAAAAGTCTTGAGCTTTATCAAGCAGACCTGCGGAGGCACCAGCACCAGCACGGCATACTAACTCCCTGGGGCTTCGCTTATGGGAAGCTTCCCCACCTCCAGTCATCTTTGAAACCTCTCTAAAATTCTAAGAGTTCTATAAAACAAAACCAAATCACCATGGCAGATCTATATCTATAACAATCAATATATATACCTATAGGAATATGTAAGAGAGAGAGGTTCGAATCTTAAAAAAAAAAAGAGAAACGTGTCCCTTCTCTCTATAGCTTTACATTGACCAAGAGGTCTATGTTTTCAAGGTCGGGTTGGCCCCTTTGAAGGGATTTTAGGACTGAATTTTTCTTGGACCCGGCTGCTGTTAGACGTGTTAGAACTTAGAAACACTGAATCGAAGAGGTACGAGTTTTATCCTTCTGCAAGGTTTTTGGAAGGGAAGTGCTTTTTTCTCTTTGTTTTAAGCTAACTATAGTGCAAAAAAATTGGGTCTTTGCTAGAAAACTTCGTTCGTAATTTTCATAGAAAAATGATGAATGTTAACTGCATGGTTTGCTTTTGTTTGGCATTTTGATTGGGAATGCTGATTGTGTGAAATCAGAACCTTATTGTCTGTTAATGCCTTAATGGAGAGTCAGTAAATTAAATAAATTATTTACGATATCCATAGTGAATTGAACTGAACGATTTTTCGATTCTTTACATATGTAATTCCATTAATAAAAAAGAAGTTTGGTTTTGGTTTCAGATTTTTTTTTAAATAAATAAATTACATAATACCAAAAACAATTAAAGACCGTTATAAATTAAAAAAATATAAATCAAAATCTATACATAAAAAAATAGCTCAAATAATAGTCGTGTAAATTAAATTATACTTATTTAATATTTTTCTGAGTCAATAAATCCTATATCATGTTCTCTTGTATATTAATATTATCCCCCATACACTTTTTTGCTATTTTAGAGCAGATATGCACCTTACAACACGAAAGAAATTTTAATTTTCAGAAAATTAAAAAATTATTTTTCATAAACTTGAAAAAAAAATAGAAAAAATTGTAAAACCATCGTCTTACAAGCTTATTTATTTTTCATATACATGTTTCTATATGTGAGGTTTCAACAAAAAATTCTTATCTTTTAGATATTACAATTTACAAGTTATTATTATTTTTTATAGGAAATATTTCTGATCCTTTATTAAAATTATTTTTTTCACTTGCTTGTTCCCTCTGTTATTCATAACCGGAACTTATCCGAACCATAATTCTTGTTCCCATCAGGCACGCCATCTTCTAGCAACTTTAATATAAACGGCAAGCATATATTTTCTGATTTCTGGGAGCAAATTCAAGTTCTGACCGGCTGAGCCACACCCGCCTCAGCGTTGTCACACAATCTTTTTCCATGTTTTGCTGTTCTGGTAAGATTTTATTGATTGTGATGTTACTGGTAATTGAGGTAGTGGGGTCAGTGTCTTCGGTTTCTGCCGAATGAATCTGCTGCCACCAGTCTCGTCAATTTTTGAAGTTAGACTTCAGCAGGAGTTTATCACCTCGAGAATTTAAGAGGCAACTTTCTCGGAAGAGCATCAGCTCATAAAAAAATGCTACATTTCTGGGAAAAATAAAAGAGAATAATATAAATTATGGGACTTTACTTAAAAGCTTAAGTTTTTAGGTGAGATGGTTCCTTAACATAGTATCAGAGTCTTGTTGACCCAGCGGTCACGAGTTCGAATCTCACTACCCCCATTTTATTTGCTTAAAACCAAGCACAAGGTGATGTGGGTCTGTGCAAGTTTCAAGCCCAAAGGGCTTTAACTTGAGGGGGTGTGTTAGAGAATAATATAAATCATATTATGAGGTCTCACTTACAAGCTTAAGCTTTTAGGTGAGATGGTTCCTTAACAAGACACACGCACAGAGGAAAACCAGAGTACATCTCTTATTCTAATGGTTCAACTAGTTGATTTTCTTACCTTGGTTCCACTTTGAACATGATCATGACCAGCAGTGCAGCTTACCTTGGTTCCATCTCCTCGCTTCACTTGCCTATGAGTTTTTCTTTCGATAAATATGTGGCAGTTGCATGCTTGAAAGGACCTGTGTTGATATTGCTTCCCCCGTACGTTGATCCTGCATGGAGGTTCAGGATGACTTGGACCAGAAGAGGCTGACTCGCTCTCATAATTACCTTTTCTGCAATCTCCTTCGTTTTAGGGATCAGGGATCATCAGCTAAACGCTAGTTAATAGCCTATCTAGACTGCGTTTTAGCAATGAAATTACCATGCTATATTTATTTAACTATAGCTAGCCAGCTTACTATAGTAAACCTCTGTTTCCCAAACGAATAGAGGGAGTCTTATGTGGTTGGGTTTGTGATTGCCCCGAAATGGTGGTGTTACTATTAACACTTCCTTTGCTCTCCTGCTGAGGTTTGGCATGGTCATCGGATTTAGTCTGGGCATGTGAGAATGCCACTTGTCAGGAAGCAGAATGCGCAAACAACATAATTTTTAAATTAGAATTTTTTTTAATATGATATCAAAAATTCTTTAATATAGTATTAGAGTCTTGTTAACCCGGCGGTTATGAGTTCGAACTTCACCACCAACATTCTATTTGATAAAAATCAAACACAAGTTAGTATAAACATGTGCAGATTTAAAGCTCAAAGGACTTTCATTCGAAAGTGTGTGTTAAAAAATAATATAAATTATATTTTATAGTCTGATCTTATTACTTAATTTTTTAGATAGATAATTTTTACGAGAGAAAGAGAGAGGGTTCGTGTGTTTAATCCTGTGCATTCAC
Organism: Salix purpurea; assembly: GCA_027405865.1. Classification (NCBI taxonomy): domain Eukaryota; kingdom Viridiplantae; phylum Streptophyta; class Magnoliopsida; order Malpighiales; family Salicaceae; genus Salix; species Salix purpurea. Next base: position 8,167,486 of record JAOWLH010000012.1, on the reverse strand, counting down.
GCTGCCTCCATTTTCTTTGTTTCGATAGCCCTTCAGGCCTCAACCATGGCCTGTAATAATTTACTACAAGGAAAGTAGAACTAGCAAGACCAAACGCAGGCTAATCACATGGCTCGAGATAAGGATGTTGGTTTCTTTGTGGAATGGATAGTGAATTTGGATTCTGTGAATGATCTGATTCCTCTTCTTTTTTTAATGGTTTTAATTTCTCTTCTCAAACATATTTCTAATTTAACGATCCTTGTCGTAAATTATATATAAAAAATAGCTCAAAATTAAAAATTATAATTTAAAGTTATGTCAAATGCACTATCAATTAGTTTTTATTTACTACCTAAGACCAAATGTTTTCACTATTGACCACCATGTTTATCTCATATATGTCTCGATTAATTGCTAGCTAGCGTTATTCTTCATTTGCAGCACCTTATTTTATTAAAGCTAGAACATGTTTTTCACGGAGATTATTTTACATGCAAGAATTTATCCATTCTAGTTTTAATTAAATATATATTTATTTTTTAAATTGCAGCTAAAAATATTTTTTTAAATCTAAAAATTACAATATGGGTCTGTTTGAGAAAAAAAAGATTTTTAGTTATGATTGTAACATTTAAAAGTTATATATTATAAAATTTTAAAACAAAACTGAAAAAAACTATAATATTAACTTTATATTGTTAAACATTTAAAAATTTCACTATAACAAATAAGAAGCACTGTATTTTTTTTTAAATGAATTTATTTATTTATTTTTTAATTTAATTTAAATATTTTTAAATTATTTTAATATATTTTTAAATAAAAAACATTAGTCATCCATTGATCCAAAGATTTGATATCTAATAACAGTACAACTACAAAAAAGTTTTTTTAGAGGTGGTCCCCCACCAACACCAAACCAAGCAAAAGGGACCACCTATATAAATAAAAAATTGCGATTATTGCCAAATAAACATACGTGCAGCACCCCCACCTGTGTATAGAAATCTGCAGAACACATGCAACCTCCTGCTGGACTCTCTTGAGTACGTTCCAGTTTTCCACTCATGATAGAAAAAACATTTATTAAAAAATTAAAAACCTAAAAAATGATCTGTCTTCTGTTCTTGTTACCCTCTTTTCTTGTAGTTTCAACCTTCAACAACCAAGACCATCGATTGCATGCTGCCGTAGTCCCATTTTAGCTCATCTTACCTCTCAAATCTAATGAAAGTGGAATAATCGTCTTGCTAAAGAGTAAAGAAGGCAAGAACTAATTTTTTATTTTTATTGCTCCTCTGTTATTCACCCAGCTCCAAGCCCAAAGCGTCATCTTTGGTTAGGTAAACAAGCACAGACTCCTTACTTCGTAGTAACTTTATAACACTTTTGTACTTCATTGGGTTTGTGTGATTTGGTCTTATAACTGCAATACTGGCTCTCTAAAAAAAAAGAGAAAAAAGGTGGGATGGCACAAAAAAGGAGAGATTTTTAACAGCAAGGGAAATGTGGGTATGTGAAGAGGTTGCTTTATAGAGCCAGCAAAGCTTCTCCCTTTTCTTTCTCTATTTGAAAAGGTTGTCTTTTTAAGCAATCCCTTTTGTTTTTCTTTGTCAAGTTTCAGTGAGGAAGTGATTAAATAAAAATAAGAAAACAGCTGCCTCCGTTTGGTAGAGGAAAATGTATAGAAGCTGATCTGGTACTTGTTATTTTTTTTCAATCTTTCACCTTTTATTTTGTTTATTTCAATATTTATGACATGCGATTTTGTTTCTTAAATTGAAAGATTTTGGGTTAGATTAATGGTATTACAGTTCACTTTCTGTCAGCGAAACGCGTTCCATATCCTTGTAATTGTGGCGGTGGCTACTTTAGTGTCTTGATCAGATCTGCATTCTTGCTATTCTTGCTTCTTCCTGGCATTTCACATTCTCTTGCTAGATCTGGCAGCTTATGTTTTAACAGATTATGAATCCTATGTTACATGCGGTTTTAGCTTGGCTCACTTTTGGTGCTTAACTGTTTTAAGTATTCAAGGTTTACAGTAGAGCTTCTGGTCTTCTAATTGTAGATTATGGTTATTTTTGTTATACTGGTTGTTCACTACAAATGCAACTTCCTTAAACTGCGTACTTAGTTAGATGTGTTCATTTTCTTCTTGATCTTAAGTTTAAATCCTGCTGTTATTCTCTAACCGATGACTGTAGATCAAGTTACAAGAACTGGCGATTGATTGAGAAATTTTAATTTCAGTGTTGAGTTTTGGAGCTTTCATGTGAACGGGGTTGGCGGGTTTGATATATTCTGGGAGAACCATTGATATCAAGGAAGCTATGATTAAGTTGGATTGCACCAGATATAACCATAAGCACTTCGATTTTAGGGTATGATATGCTCTTGAGACAAAAGAAACCAGTAACTTGAAGGTCTGAGGTCCAGACTCCGGTGGTTAAGATATTGGAGTGGAAGATAATGGCTTCTAGAGAAGAGAGGCGTCGGCATGATAATCTTGTGCCTCTTGCTGCTTTGATCAGCAGAGAAATGAGGACCGAGAAGATGGAGAAACCAATTGTCAAATATGGTCATGCAGCCCAGTCTAGGAAAGGGGAGGATTATTTCCTGATTAAAATGGATTGTCAGCGGTTACCAGGGAATTTGTCATCAACATTTTCTGTGTTTGCGGTAATTCTTATTCTTTCAACTCCTATCATGTCTTCAATCCTTGGCGAATGCAGTTTCTTTTGCATTGTTCTGGGTATGAGTACATGGTGCACCAAACTTTGAGTTGGGTGATATATTTCAATGCTGTCCACTTTCCAGTGCCGTTTTCTCTGTAAAACCAGCTTAACAAGAAGTTTTGGAGCTGGGGTTTTCATTTGATATTTGATCTTTTTGATTGATGATCTAATATTCCAAAGAGTTTTATTTTGTTGTTGGCCAAGGGCAATGGTTGCTTCAAACTTAACAACTTTCCCTTTTCCAGCCCCTGTTATAGTATTTTATGTAAGGTGGAAAGATTTGATTGTCCTCCTTTAATAGAGTTCAGAAACAAACAAATTATCTGTAAGACCTGAATGTGTTTTCTACCGCCTTATATTTCTTGTTTGATAAGATGGTCATTGTTCTCTTCTAACTGTCAGATCTTTGACGGGCACAATGGAAATGCTGCAGCAATATATACGAGGGAGAATTTGTTAAATCATGTTTTGGGTGCTATTCCTCGTGATCTTGGACGGGAGGAGTGGCTTCAAGCTTTACCCCGTGCTTTAGTTGCTGGATTTGTGAAGACTGATAAGGAGTTCCAGAGCCAAGGCATGGAATTATTTACCTTGATCCTTCAGTGTTTTTTTTTTAATCTTTTCTAGGTTTCCATTTTGTGCATCTAGGTAACTCTGATAATTTCTGTTTAAATATATGCTGTGCCTTTCTTCAGGAGAAACATCGGGCACCACAGCAACATTTGTAATAGTTGATAGATGGACTGTTACTGTTGCTTCTGTTGGGGACTCGCGATGTATTTTAGATGCTCAGGGTGGTGCTGTTTTCTCCTTAACTGTTGATCACAGACTTCAAGAGAACGTGGAGGAGTACGTGTCTATTCTCAAGACCTTATTCATTATAAATATTTGACAGAAGTATAATCTGTTCTACAATATCTGCAGGAGGAAAAGGGTGACTGCAAGTGGCGGGGTAGTTGGAAGGCTTAGTACTGTTGGTGGTGTTGAGGTGAGGTTCTTTTAGATTTTGCACACTATTCTTATTACAACTGTTAAAGTCTCACCGTTTTTCATTTAAATGAATGTTTTTTCAGGTGATGATAATTTTGGTATATTATTTTTCTAAACCTTTAAATGCTACAGATCGGTCCGCTTCGCTGTTGGCCTGGAGGTTTATGCCTTTCTAGGTCGATTGGAGACATGGATGTTGGAGAGTTTATAGTTCCTGTTCCATTTGTAAAACAAGTGAAAGTAAGAATCATTTTCATTTTACTTCTACTAAGTATTTTTTAGTTGTTGAATTTATTGTACTCTTTTTTATTATTTTCTTTCTCCAAATGCAAAACCTGCTCATTAATATTGAATGCTGGTGCTGTCTCTGAGCGTGAACTCTAACTTGCTCCATTCTATATTAAGCTATCAAATGCAGGTGGGAGGCTTATAATTGCTTCTGATGGCATATGGGATGCTCTATCATCAGAAATGGCAGCAAAATCTTGTCATGGTTTACCAGCTGAACTTGCTGCCAGACAAGTAGTAAAGGTGATTAAAATTCTCTTCTGCAGCGTTTCTCCTTTGCAAGTCTTTGTTCAATCAGAGTACCCTTCAAATTTCCAATGCAGTTTTAAAATAATACGATGTTAATATTATGGGCAAAGCTGACCTGAAGTAGCATCTTGCTTTAATGGATGCTTGTGTCATACTAAATGCTCTAATTGCTTTCTTCATTTTACATGTTCTTCAGGAAGCGTTAAGGACAAGGGGACTAAAGGATGATACAACCTGCTTAGTTGTTGACATAATTCCTCCTGACAATTCAATTCCACTTTCAACTCCTCCAAAGAAACAGAACAAGCTAAGAGCCTTGTTGTTTAGGAAGAAGTCCCATGATTCTGCCAGTAAGTTATCGAAGAAGCTTTCTGCCATAGGTATAGTTGAAGAGCTGTTTGAAGAAGGGTCAGCTATGCTTGCTGAAAGGTTAGCTCTGTCATTTTTGGATGCATTTTTTCACATTGATCTGCATCATATAGTATGAAAAGTAAGTTTTTAGCAGAAGGAGAGGAAACATGCATCATGTTCAATCAGTTTCATATTATATGCTATCACTATGTTAACTCCTTGACGACAATAGCAAACAAACCCAAGTGATTTTTTATTAGGAGGTATTATGTGCACTCCCTCTATGAAGGGACAATTGCTCTTGACCTACATGAGCTATGAGCTATGACTGGTCGGGGGGATCTTTTCTTTGAGTTCCTGTCAAGGTAGTCAAAATCGAGATTTTGACACGGATCGGAAAGGGCTCCGAAAAATCGGATCGTAAAATCGTAGAAAGATCGTAAAATGTCCGTACAAAAATTATTATTTTTAATTATATTTAAATTTAAAAAATGAATTTAAATATAATTAAATATTATTATTTATTATTATTATTATTATTATTATTCTACGATTTTTCTACGATTTTTTACGATTTTTCTACGATTTTGAACGATTTTTCTACGAGTTTGACCGGTTTCGATTTTTCTTTCCGGTCCAACCAGGTTTTGAGTTGGCTCGCGATTTTGACTACCTTGGTTCCTGTTGTTTATTGTAAATTGTGAATGTCTTTTTTGAAAGTACCCCCTTAACTGTTCCAGTTTTAATTTGTCATATTTGAAGAGTTGATTTTCTCTCTCTTCAATCTCTCTATATGTATTTTTTTTTGGGTCATCCGTGTTTTAAACATTGTAGAAAAGTGATTTAAGTTGCAAGCTTCATGCTTTTCAGTCCTTGGCTATTGTGTCAATGAGATGGGAATATGTTAGATTTAGATTTGATCCCTAGCACTAAGAAGAGGAACACAAGTTTTTAAACAGCTTCTTTGAGTTGAATTTTGTAGTTTGTCGCCTGGTAATTTATCTTTAATTAATAGCAGATAAGAGAAACCACAAGCCTTGATCATATCTTTTTTTAATTTGGTGCTCCAGTGGCATTTAAAACAATTGGATATCTTGAATGCTTTTTACTTTGAATCAACGCTGATAATTTTCATCTCTCTCTAAACACGGTTTACTATGGAGCATGTAGTTTAATTTGTTTAGTTGACGTGTCAGTAGGGTTATGCTTGTTTACTGGTTCATTTTTTTTATCAAGCTTACTTAAAATGCGGGAGCTCTGCGCTTGTCTTGTTGTCTACCTACATCTTAAGTTGTGTCCTGCAGACTTAGGAATGGGAATTTTTTACTTCTCATCTAACTTTTATTTTTAATGTGCTCACCAGATTTGGGAATGATAATTCTGCGTCGCAATCAACATCTGGTATTTTTACATGTGTTGTCTGTCAAATTGACCTTGCTCCAAGTGAGGGCATCTCGGTTCATGCCGGGTCTATCTTCTCCACCAGCTCAAAGCCTTGGCAAGGGCCTTTCCTATGTGCTGACTGCCGTAATAAGAAGGATGCCATGGAAGGAAAACGTTCTAGTGGAGTCAGAGTGGCGTAACACTTTACTTTCTCACTCATTCTTTCTTCCTTAATTCTTTTGTGTTTTGTTTTTTGGCACACGACATTTACCTAGGGCAGGCAATTGTTTGAATCTTAGTACTGTGGCGCGGCAAATGTATATGTAATATGTGCCTATAATGTAAAATTAGCCTTAGCATTTAGAGGAGTTGGTTTAAGGTGCACCTGCTTGGAGTTCCAAAAATGCTGATTGTCTGCTAGTAGTGAAAGCCGATCAAGATGAAGAGTTGAGTTATTTTTAAGGCATGCGATGCTGTCATATTCTCTGTGCCTAGAGGAGTGCCCTCTTGCATCGTTTTGAATCGAGTCCAGATCCAAATGCTTTTGGAAGAAGCGGATTATTTTATAGTTTCCATCTAGCAACTCGTTGTGAAAACTTGAACTCGGTTGCATTGGCCTAAATTTTTCTGCAAGTGGATCATAAATGCGTGTATGATCTAAGTTAGCTGATCAGGGTTCTACTTGAACAGCGTTATCAACCTGAAATTTAAAGCACAATTATACTTATACAGCAAGGATGGAGGAAGATGGCTAAACAAATCCTGTTTGGTTCCCGCCCACATTGAAAGAATTGGAACCCCATCTCCATCAAACTTCGATAGATACAAATTTCTCAGACAAGCTCAGGACTTTCACAGAAGCTTTGTGACGGACCATCCTGTCTTCGCAAATTAAGGGGAGGAACTCGTTTCCTCATTTGAAACAGTAGGATTAGTTTTATAATTACTGCTTCCCCAAGTTCAACTTGTTTCCACGAGTTTCCAGGGGGGACAAGACATTAACCAGTGTCACAAACGACTGTTATTTTGGACAGTAGTCTTCATTCCGGTTACTATTGACTTGGAAGGAGGCTTGGATTTATTGTTAATGATCTAAACCGTTACCTCTTCACTGGACAGCGAGGGGAAATTTGAACGAGTAATGGCGAGAGCAGGTACAATACCTACCTCCCTACCTACTGCATATATTTTCCACCTTCTTCTTTGCTGGTAACAGCTTATGACAGTACTTATTACTATCGATTAATGACAGCCTAATTGTCGATAATGCAGCTGACATCATAGATAGGCTGCTTGTATATGAATATGATGGCCACCATGAATGGCAGGCCTGCAGATTGATGAAGACATAGCAGTTGGCCATTGATTAATCTTCTCGTGCAAGAGAACATTGCCTGTAATTTCTGGTGCAGCCAGACCTATTCAACTCCAACTCACCTCATTCCACGACTTTAGAACTTGAAGAAAATAACAATTTATTTCATACCTCGTGTGCAACACTTCATGAGATAATGCGGCATATGTCATATGAATTATTATGTGGTGAAAGCCAGTCAAGGCATCACACTTCAATTTGCAAGAAATATTTTATAATTTGAAATTAATATTAAATGGATTTAGAGTGTGAAAATCAACTAATTAAAACACAATTGACTCTCAAAAATTACTAGGTTATGCCCCTTTTTTAGAGGTTACTGTGCTGGTCCAATGTTAAAAAAAAAACACTGATTCCTCCTGCGTTCTTTGTTCCATACAAGCTGCAATAAGCTAGTTCGCATCAGATTAGTTAGAAAATGTTGTGTTGACATATGCAGGCATGGCTTAGGAAAGTATTACAGACAACAATTATACAAGGAAAGTTTTCAAATACAGCAATTTTGATGGTATAGAACTATAGATAAAATCTAGGGAAGCTAGGTGAAGTGTATAAAACTCTTGCATTTCTTAGGTAGCTCAACAAAGACCTTCTATACGAAAGGAAGAGACCGCAAGGAAATCGAAAATCTTCCAAGTTTTGAACACTTACAAAATTCTCTGCCTTTTCATTCAATTTGCACATTCCCAAATGGACTTGAAATAAATAAAAAAAAAACTAGGTATTTCTAGTACTATTAAGGTGTTCAAGCTTAAATAGGATCTATGAGAAACAGTGCTTATCTTGTAATCCAACAGCCGGTCTATTGCTTTCGGACAGAGAGAGTGGATGGGGCTTGACTGGGCTTAAGCCCACCATTACAGCAAGCAAGTGATAATCTGCACAGGGACAGCAGGCCCGGAATACAAACACAGATAAACCCAGAATTTTAGGCCTACGATAAAACCCTGGGTAGATACCTGAACACGTGCCGGCCCGGCGGGACCTGAGAGTATTCCTTTGAAACTCGGCTTAAGTCGAGCTCAAATTCGAAACCGTAACTGTTTATGGTTAAACCCAATTTTGTCCTTTATTTTTTTTTATATCAGAAAGCCTGACTATGGAGTCTTCTATAAATCTTAGGGCCGTTACAAACTTATTTTTTTAAAACAATGTATTTCCCCCCCCAAAAAATAAAATGTCATGGTGATAGTGAGAATAATGGGTAGATCAAGGGCTACTGGGACTGAGAAATGATGAATAAGTCTGGAAAAGTAAAAGTAATAAAACAATAATTAGCGATTACTATTTTAAAGAGGTCGAATTATAAATAAGCATACACATTCATGCAATAGATGCTTAATAATCAAATGTTTTAGTTTACTATATGATAGAAACATTTACACATAAATAATTCATTAAATATCATAAAAAAATATAATGTAATAGCTGAGTAATACACTCGTGGAACACTTATAATAACTCTAGCTCTTTTAAGTGCTTCAAATTAAGTTTTTTTTTTTTTATATATATAAACGAAAACAAAAAATAAGAATTCATCGAGGATACCAGAATAAGTCCCTACCAATCTCCTGCGTACGATGCACTGGTTCGGAAAGGAGTTACAACGTTGTCTTAATTATTGGACCAGAAACGAGCCTCGGTCGTACCACTTAAACGCCCTTGACGCTCTCCATCAATTATGACTATCTCCACACTCAATTGCCGTGCCCTACCAAGCAAATGTGAGTTGAAGTCGAAGGCTCCATAGTCCATCCCCAGCCCCGAGACAAAATTCTCCTTCCGAATTTCCTATACTCGATTGCATTGGAAAACGAAAGCTAGTAATCAATTGCATCCCACCTCGGAGACATTGGGAAATAATAAAGCTACCACCAGGCTGCACATGTATTAAATATTTTATTAATGAATTCATGCCTTCTTCGTGCAAGGTGGAAGGAACTATGCCAGTCTACCGTGGTTTTAATATATCAAATCTTACATTGCCCAAGGCGCAGAGAAACGCTGGTCTCCGAGGCAAATTGTGCCTTGTTTGTTTGCTCTTGCTACTACTCCGATAGCATAAGCTAGATTGGCCATGTGTAACTCGGAAACTCAATTTGTTTAGTAATTGAGTATGTTCTCCGCATTATTATCCAAAATTCAAACTTTTAAAAAATATAAAAAATAATTATGTATTAAATACACTAGTCAATGTACACGAAGCATCCAAGCAAAACAAATCTCGTCGAATTAGATTGCCTGTCGTTAATCTACCATGTGGCAGCAAGTATACACTGTAACAATAACCTGTTTATCTTTGTATTTTAATGATGATCTATATATTTTTTCGTGTTTTAAAATTGCTTTGACAGGCTGTCATTCAAGATAAAAAAAACATTACTTTAATATAGTTTATAAATAAAATCATTTTAAAAGAGGGACACCAGCAGAACAACCAACAGAATCGAAGATTACCAGCAGGCTGGTTTTTAGCGAAAAAGCTGAAAGCGAAAGCAAAAAGCAAAAGCTTAAAATGGCAACAAATTCGAAAACCAAAGCCAAGCCAAAGGTGCGCTCTTTATTCGTGCCGCTGCTAGCATAAGCTTATGCCCTTGTCGAATGCAAATCACAATATTACCCCTACTTCCTTCCATAATCTCATGACTCTTGAAGAAGACACTCAGTAATTGCGAGCTAGTTAAACAAAAACATGAACCAAAGAGTTCCTGTCTTGTCTGTCAAAAGCTGTATATGTCCACAGCAAAATGGTAATTTACTTGCTGGATAATAAGGACAACTTCCCGTCCCAGTCAAAGAAAAGTCGAGAGCTCGTTCTACTCTACTAGCCAAAGCCTAGCCCCGGGGAATGCTTTCTACCACAACCTGCTCCAATAAACAGCAATACTGAAAAGGTAAAAGCCACGCGTGTCAGGATATACTGTAAATCAATAAATCATAATAATACGAAACCAGGGCTTTTCAGCATGATTGGTTAAGCAAGATATTTTTAAAAAGATTTATATTTAAAATTATTTTGATATTAGAAATATTATTTTATTTGGCTGAGCTTATTAATATATTAGAAATATCCATATTTATTTAATTTTAAATATGCTAAATACTATTTGAAAAACTTATTCGGACATGAAAGTTAATCTTAAATTTCAATAATACTAGACTATGTATAAAACTAATAAATCAAAAAGGGATTGTACAAACTTCAACAAGTATGAGTACACGTTTGGAGTTGGTCAAAGTGTAATTAATAAAATAAACTCAAAAGCGTTTCTCTAATGGCGATGGAAGTACAGTGAGGTCTTTTCAATCAAAATTAACCTCGCAGCACATCCGTTACATGCTTTTCAGTTCACTCTGCCTGTTTGTTCAATCAACACCTCAAATCATCCATGGTAGAAATATAGACTGTTAATTATTAATAATTTAATTTACTTGTCATTTACTTAAGGAGTTAACCCCTTCACTTCTCCATTAATTACACCCCCACCCTTCACCCGTCTCCCTTACAAGTCACAGACAATCCTCTTCACTCCCCATCCCTACCCTTTCACCTCCTCTCTCTGCTCTTGCAGATCCTCAACAATGGCACTGGCAAAACCCATTTGTCTATTTCCATACGTGGCGACTTTCTTCTTGATATCTCTTCATTTCTCCCTTCTCCAAGCTTCTTTTAACCCAGATTCAGAACCTCTTTTGCAATTCAAAACCTTGTCAGACACAGATAACAAGCTCTCAGACTGGAACTCCAGCACCGACCCATGCACCTGGACCGGCATTGCTTGTCTGAACAACCGAGTCTCTCGTCTTGTCCTCGAAAACCTTAACCTTCAAGGCAGCTCTTTGCAGCCCTTAACCTCTCTCACTCAGCTTCGAGTATTGAGCCTCAAAAGAAACAATCTTTCAGGTCCCATACCTCAAAACATATCTAACCTCAGCGCTTTAAAGCTTCTCTTTATATCTTACAATCACTTCTCCGGTACCTTCCCTGTTTCTGCCCTCTCTCTTTCTAGACTTTACCGTCTGGATCTGTCTCACAACAACTTCTCCGGTAATATTCCAGTTACTGTCAACCGTTTGACTCATCTGTTGACTTTAAGGCTTGAAGAGAATCAGTTTACCGGTTCTATTTCTAGCTTGAATTTACCAAGCTTGCAAGACTTTAACGTTTCTAGTAACCGGGTATCCGGTGAAATACCCAAATCTCTGTCGGGTTTCCCTGCATCCGCTTTCGCTCAAAACCTCCCTGCTGGTCTCTGCGGACCCCCGTTACAGGCCTGTAAAGGTGTAGCTTCCGACCCAACAAGACCCGGATCCGATGGGGCTATAGCGTCTCCATTGTTGCCTGGAACTAACCCAACAGGCACAGTGTCTTCAACACCAAGCTCAGTAGTAGCACCAAACAAACCAACAAACACTAACCACAAAATCAGCAAAACATCAACCAAAATAAGCCCATTAGCCCTAATAGCCATTATATTAGGGGATATTTTAATTCTTGCCGTGGTTTCTCTCCTTCTCTACTGTTACTTCTGGCGCAACTACGCAGCCAAAATGCGAAATGGGAAGGGCTCAAAGCTGTTAGAAACCGAGAAAATTGTTTACTCCTCGAGCCCTTACCCGAACCAGCCGGGCTTTGAAAGGGGAAGGATGGTCTTCTTTGAGGGAGTGGAAAGGTTTGAGCTTGAAGATTTACTTAGAGCTTCAGCAGAGATGTTAGGGAAAGGTGGGTTTGGAACTGCATACAAAGCAGTACTTGATGATGGGAATGTGGTGGCAGTGAAAAGGCTTAAGGATGCTAATGTTGGAGGGAAAAGAGAATTGGAGCAACATATGGAGGTTTTAGGGAGATTAAGACACCCAAATTTGGTTAGTTTTAAGGCTTATTACTTCGCTAGAGAAGAGAAGTTGTTGGTCTATGATTACATGCCTAACGGGAGCTTGTTCTGGCTTCTTCATGGTACGTTGCATTACATTTTTGCTCATTTTCCTCTCCGTCCATTACAATGTTTTTTCGGTTTATCCAGTTCCATTGTTATTGTTCTTTTATTGTTTAGATTCTTTTAATGATCGTTCTTGATTATTTGGAGCTCTAGGAATTGCTTTAGATTGTGGACCATGTAAAAAATTGACAAATTATTTTGAGATCATGCTCTAGTGGGGAAGGGAGAGTGCAGTGGAGGAGTCCAACATGTGGGGTAGCTTTTAGTAGTTACAGGTGTATTTTGGGGCGGGGTCCATGCATGGGTACTGTTGTTGTGCATAATTCATGACGGACAAGGGAAAGGTTATAGATGTTTGACGGAAAAGTTCAGCCCAGAAGCTTAATCGTGATTTGGGATATAGCAGGAGAGGACAGCACTACAGATAATTGTGTTTCTCAACTAGCCTTTTCCTTTTGGCATGTTTCCTTTTCCAGCGAATACAAGACCGAAAACTAATCTCATTAGCCAAGCTATACTCCTTCACCCTTAAAAAATAGAGAAGCAAAGCTAGACCCATGGCCATTTTGTTCTTGGTTGACTCTAGAATCCAGTAGATTTGTGCATTATGTACAAATTCGATGTCGATTTGGATCATTCTACTACTTTTGTATCGAAATCCGGTGGTTTAGATGTATATCAGCATTAAACTGATGTTTTTAGATATAGTTATATCAAACTCCTGGTTTAAGGTACATTTATTGTGCGAGTTAGGTTTATCTTAAGTCTTACTTGCACAAATAATGTGGAATCTATCACAGAACATAGTGGGATCTACCATTGTTAACGGGGCAATGATTCAAGTCTACTTTGCATGAATTATGAGGAATCTAGCGGGCAAGATAATGTGATCTAGGAGGGTGGTAGTATAGGTTAATGGGGCAATGATTTCTCTTATTTTAGGCTCTTTGACCACATCATAACCATGGCCCAATTTCACCATTGGATCGGTGGCTTAGATCAATCATACCAATATTAAGATGCTCTTCGACCCAGATTGCTTGGGACTCTTATCTCAAACATCTGATGGTGAGGGAGACACACCTGATACGAAACCCAGCTCTTCTTGTTTATTGTAAAATTAGTAAATTTGTGGGAAAATATGCCTGATTTTGTATCCCGACAGGTAACCGAGGACCAGGAAGAACCCCACTGGACTGGACCACCAGGCTAAAAATTGCAGCCGGAGCAGCCCGTGGGATAGCATATATGCATAACTCTTGCAAAGCTCTTAAACTCGTCCATGGTAACATCAAATCCACAAACATCCTTTTAGACAAGTCAGGCAACGCCCGTGTCTCAGATTTTGGGCTCTCACTCTTTGCATCCTCTGCTAATTATGCTCCGAGATCCAGTGGCTACCGTGCTCCCGAAGCAACATCTGACGGTCGAAAACAGACCCAAAAATCTGACGTGTACTCCTTTGGGGTTTTACTGTTGGAGATTTTAACAGGGAAATGCCCTTCTGTAGTGGATTGTGGTGGTGGGCCTGGAAATGGGTATGATGGGCCTGTAGACTTGCCGAGGTGGGTCCAATCTGTGGTGAGGGAGGAGTGGACGGCTGAGGTGTTTGATTTGGAGCTGATGAGGTATAAGGATATTGAGGAGGAGATGGTTGGCCTACTTCAAATTGCATTGGCTTGTACAACTCCATCTCCTGATCAACGGCCTAGGATGGGCCACGTGGTTAAGATGATTGAGGAGATACGTGGGGAATTGTCTCCATGTCACGACACCTTTGACTATGTCTCCGATTCTCCTTGCTTGTCTGAAGACACTTGTGGAGTTAGCCAGTGATTGAACAATTTGGCGCAGAAGTAGACAGGCAGTTTATTCAGTTATAAACTAAGAGTATTGGGGTTTGATGTAAATCATGGTGGGATTTGTCTTCCTGCATTATTGAGTTTTGCCGTGTTATATTTTTTTTGTTAGATTCAATGAATATGTTTCTCTTTTGGCTGTTTATGCTTAAAGATCAGCGAAGAGTTGATGAAATTTGTTCTACCAGTGATGTGTTCGTAATCATGAAATTGATCACCTAGACGGGGATGGCCAAGCCCCCACATCTCTTTAATCAGCAGTGTTCTCTTATCTTGTGGCGATTGTCATGTTCATATGCATAAACTATTCATGAAAGTTAGTATTGTTATATTATATGTAATTTTGAATCTTGGACAAAGAATCTCTTACTTTTTTTGACCATAGAATCTTGATTTATAATCATTATGGAATGTGCACTTCAATTTAATCATTCTTTTCTGCCAATGGTATGAGGGTTTGGTTTGGAAAAATGCATTTCAGACCTGAAGGCAAGTAAGCCTACAAGATCGAATGGAATCAGTTGGTGGTAGAAGTATGGGGCAGACGCTATTTCGTTCCATCTAGGACTCTAATTTTTTTGAGCTGGGTTCTTGCTGCTAAATGCCCCTCCCCATCATGAATAATTCTGGGTTGCCAGCCATTTTTGGCCACTAAGCTCCTAAATACATGGCTGCTGATGTTACAGTCAACGTTCCCTCTTGAGAATGCTCGATTCATTTATCACATTTTCATCATAGAAATCAGAATCCTAAATAACTTACTAATGTGGTAGCTCATCAACTGGACTGTGATTTAGTAAGCAACATTCAAAACACAAATTAGCAGATGATTATGAATTTCTGATAGATTTTTACTGTCCTTCTTATACTCTGCGAGCCAAGACGACAGACTTTGCTTTCACCATTGCTGCTATATGGTATCAACAAATGAATTAGTAACAAAATCAGAGCAATAGAAATGAAATTAGTGCTTCCAATAATTAAGATTAATATTATTGAAGCCGAGTACATGGAAATACATGCAAGGGAAAACCCTAAACACCTCCATGTTTTGTATCCTGTAACGTGAAGGGAATAAAGAATCAAGGTGCTCTGACGTCCAATCTCTTCGAGAGGGAATATGCAACATTTATACAAATGAATAAAGAATGAAACTATTCTAGAAACCTATTTGTTGAAATGCATGATTTTGGGAGCAAACCTCAAAAGCCTATCTAGAGCATTAGGCCAGAATTTCCTTGCAAACAAGAAACAAGTGTTGGTGTGATTCCCATTATACACGCAGTCGCTGCCACTTCTCATCCTCTCCAAAAACTCAGCGGTCACCTCTGTCCTCAAGAACTTAGCAGGATGAGGCCCGCCTCTGGACCAATCAACCCAGGTCAAAGTCCTATTTGAATTCCTCTTCGAATGCTTCATGGTCACAAATGTCGGCAAGTAATGCTCATCAGCGTAGCACTGTCCCGTGCAGTGCTTTTGGAACAGGGGGAAATATTTTCGGTCCGAGACAACTTCAATGGCAAGGGCTCGATCTATTTCGAACCACTGTGAGCCCTTCCTCCATTGTTTGATTTGGATCCCAGGTCTCATCCGTGGACTGTACCGGCCATTACCTACTGGTCCTTCCAAGACATAGGACTCCACATGATTTTCGGTCGAGTTCATCAGGTAAGTGTAGACGGTGGAGAAGTTGAAGATCGGAATGCATGATTCCGAGAGGAGAACAAAACGTTGGTTAGCGATGTCAAGGAGAGCATTGGCTAATAGTCGTCTTTCGGCTTCAATCATGTTTGCATTTCCCCATAGAACATCCTGCATTATGGCACGTGAACAGGAAAATGAGTAGCCATAATTAACAAAAAAGAACCTTAGAAACTGTGCTATAGAATCTCAGGAAAAAGCAGTCTGATAGCCCCTGCAGGCAACTAGATCGTTCTCTTACGCTGTTTCTCTGTTGATTAGATCTTTTCTGCATAGTATTTTCTTATACACTAAAGTTAAATCTTTTTCTTAATAAGATCAAAGATAGATTATACGAGTTGGAATTAAATTTAATGAGAATTTTCCCCTTTTTTATAAAAAATCTGGCTAAAGAGTATGACTAATGAGAGTACATGCATCAAGACAATCCGGAAATGACTGCAGATTAATAAATTATGCACAAACTTCATGGAGGAGGATGAAATAATAGGTTTCTGGCTGAAATCAGTAGCCTAGCGATTCTGCCATTGCTTCCAAGGTACCTTAATTGGGGACGTGATGAAGCTACTAAAATATACGCTATGTTTCGATAAGGAAACTGCTAAGGCCCACCCGAAATGGGGTTTGGTTACCACTTCTCATAAAGCCCATGGACAACAAACAACATGTCTCTGAACAAATTCCCCCTTCAAATTAAAATGGCTAGGAATTGGTAATCATAGAACCTTAATGTCCATGTAAACGAGTGTGTGTGTGTATATATATATATTTGTGGTGGTTGAGATTTTGTTTTAGAGAGCAGGTGATTGAGATGATAGTTTTTAAATATAGTTTGGTACTAAACCCGACTCAAAGTTTAGGTTATAGGTTTTGATCGCGTTGCTAAGTCATCTTGAATTGATTATGTTTTTTTTATAAAATGAAATGACATTATTTTTATTAAAAAAATAATAGTTGACGGGATGTAATCTAGTTTTTATTATTTTATTTTTTAAAATCTAATTCAATTTTAACTTAAATCAATTAAATCGGATTTTAACATTATGGCTGGGATTTCCATGAGTTTGTTTATAGCTGAATTGCAATTTCTCTTGAAACTGCACTGTGTGGAGAAATGAAACTTTATTCTCCGCGTTATACAGAAGGAATTCATTTTTATCTTTTCTAGGAAAAAACCCAGGTAACTTCTCCGCATGAATGACTATTTATACTAAGTCTTCTAATCCTTTTTCTTTTTTCATAGAAATCAAAAGGACTCTAATCATTCAGGTATTACTATTAAGGAAAAAAATATTAATCATTAATTAATAATTTGTGCAGTTGATCTATTGTCGATCATGTAGGACATGGATGCTGAGGATCAAATTAAACAATAGGATAACAGATGCTAAATTCACATGATGAAGTCACAAGAAATTATGCAATAAACTAACCTTACTGGGAATTCTTCTGCCATGAAACACAGGACTTTCGGGATCTGACTCATTGTAAGATGGACTTGAGTGCACATAAATCGAGTACAACCCATCATGCCCCTTGAAGAATTTCTCCCACAGTGGAGCCATCAAAACTGGCCCTTTTGTCAAGAACATGAAAGCAATCTTCGGAACTCTATCAAATGGAAACTCGCGTATATTGGGAGTCATGGAAGCTCTCCAGAGCAATTCCTTTTCGTCCATATCATGCTTAACAGCAGGCACCTTCAAATATTCTTTCAAACCCACGCGAGGAGGAGGCAGCTTGATCAATGCTGGCGATGGTGCTGTGGTAGAAAAGGAGAATTGACTGACATGTAGACTGAATGATATGTTGCTGAGATAGGAACTGAGAATGACTCCGGTGGCAAGGCCGCAGCCGAATAAAAAGAAAAAAGAAAGGACATTGATGAGCTGCAGCTGGGCATTGAACAGCTTTGTCAATGTAGTGGCCAAGTTCTGGTTCTGAGCTTGACCCTTCATGGCAATCGATCACTTTAATTTGATTTATCAGAGGAAAGAGCTCGATAACTTGAAAGAACTAAAGGGGGGGGGGGGGGGGTAGTGGCAGGCTTGCTAACGAAGGCTTCAAAAGTATTCTTTTAGTTATCAAATATGCTGTTCTTTTCTTCGAGAACAAGAGATGTCAGTTACAGAGAATGATGATATCTTAAGAATAAACTATACTTTCAAACGAACGTTAGGTATATGTTGTGCTAGAAGGGATGGATGGCCACCAAACACACAGATGGATATGATAATTAGTAGAGTTGTCTGTCAGAAGTTTTTGAAAATAAAAAACTAATAAAAAGAAGTTTGTCTGATCAGACACTCACTATTTTAACATATATATGCTTGCAAAGACATGGAGCTTCTTAACGAAAATCAAGCATATTTAATGGAGAAATTCAAGAAAGATTCGTCACAGTTTTGATGAACTTTGAGAGAGGAGGAGAGATGGCGGATCTCTAGAGAGAGGTGTGGAAATCAGAAGACGAGATGCTGGTGGCTTAAATTTGTGGTGCGACGCTGTTTCTTGACGGTGGATTTATAGATCACCGTTTTAAAATTCCAGCTTTTTTTTTTAATAATGAAAATTAGGACCTTTTCTCTCCGTCAACTGTGAAACGGCCATGTTCAAAGTTCAAACATTATAAAGGAAACCACGTGGAATAACTCAAAAGCAAGCTGTTTATGTCTCGACAAGACACGGCTACTCTCATTCATAGAAGATTCCATGCTTGAGTAAGTTGATATTCAATAGTTGATTTTAAAAAAAAAACTAATAATAATATTTAAAATTAGCATTATACCTTCTCTCTTCGCCCCCCCCCCCCCCCCCCCCCCCCCCCTCTTTTTTCGAAATGAATAAATTGGAAGGGGGAATTAAGACAACCTGTGTGTGCTTGCTAGTTACCAACTCTGACCTTGTAAGCTAAATGCACTTTTGACTTTAAAAAATAATTTCAGTAGGGAGTTGTGAACAGCGCTGGCAACTAAAAAGAGGAAGCCGCTAGTTAATACAATTACGTGGAAGAAAGGCGCTTCACGTGTCGGCTTGCCATACACGACTTGGAAGGGGTTGGTAGCCAATGAAAGGCTGCCATAGGGGAGGTGGTCACCCGACAGGAACCATACCGAGAAAATTAATCTATTATGCATAGAATTGACCACGAAATCATTGCCAGCGTTGCTTGCTAACCGTTCAAGAAGGAGTATTAAACCCAAAATCAATGCTAGCATCACGGAGTGGCTATTGGTATTGAGAAACCGTTTGTTACTCACTCGTTTTCGAAAATGATTTTCAAAACATTAAAAAAGATTATTTTTGTTTTTTATTTTAAGTTATTTTTTAAATATTTTTAGATCTATTAAAAGTGATTTTAAAAAATTAAAAAAAATATTATTTTGATATATTTCTGAACGAAAAATATTTTTAAAAGTAACTCTAACCACATTTCTAAATAGATAATTAATAGGTCTTGTAGTAAGGCATTTAAAAAGAAAAAGGAAAGAAAAACAATAGCCCTTGTGTTTAGTTCAGTTTGGAACAATTTTTTTCATAATATGTATGATGGGAGGAATTCCCACCGCCCACCACCATCTTT
This sequence comes from Salix purpurea, assembly GCA_027405865.1. Lineage (NCBI taxonomy): Eukaryota > Viridiplantae > Streptophyta > Magnoliopsida > Malpighiales > Salicaceae > Salix > Salix purpurea. Next base: position 8,148,047 of record JAOWLH010000012.1, on the reverse strand, counting down.
AATGGAATTATCGTTATGTGGTTATCTACAAAGAAACTTCCCCTTTTATTATATATTAATGACTTTTATTTCTTTGAGAATATACATCTCCCATTCACGAGGCTGTAAAAGTTTGCTCAGCAGACGTTGAATTCTATAAATGGGCCTGTTAATTTGATTTGAGGTGGGCTCTAATATTCTCTTAAGCCTCGAACAACCATGGCAGCCCGTTTCAACTGGCCCGAACATCACGGGGCTCTGATTAAGAGCGAAAACCGAGCAATCCTGGAGCTATCCTGAGCAGAGGGTCTAGAGTATTTGGATGAAACTTCCTTGCAAAAAGGAAGCAAACTGAGGTGATCCCGCCGTTATATGTGCATTTAAACCCATTCCTGATCTGATTCAAGAATGCTTCGGAGACATCCTTTCTCACAAATCTTCTAGGGTGAGATCCACCGCCAGACCAGTCAACCCAAGTGATGCTCCTATTCGAGTTCATCTCAGGGAGAATTTTGGTTACTAGAGTTGGGAAGTAGTGTTCATCCATGTAACACGGAGGCCTGCAGTGATCTCTAAAAACAGGATGGTATTTCACGTCAGATATCATCTCGATCGCAACCTTCCGGTGAACTTCGAACCACTGTGATCCTTTACGCCAGTCAGATAATGTCACGGCCGGCCGCATTTTCTTGTTGTATCGACCACGCCCCGTGTGTCTTGGGTCATCAAACGAACCCAGGAAGCTCTGGTTTGAGTTCGTAAGGTAGTTGTAGATTGTGCTGAAATTGAATACTGGAATGCAGGTCTCGGAGAGGAGGACGAATCTTTCATTGGAGAAATCGAGTAGAGCATTGGCCAATAAACGTCTCTCGGCATCTATCATAGTTGCTCTCCCCCATTCAGCTGGCTGCAGGAAAAACTTTAAATGCACTGGATATGCATATCAAAAAATCAAAGCCTGCAATATTCTTCTACTTCCATTGGGAGGCGCCGAGTTTTGCCTGTCAATACATATACGAACTGAAAGCAAGAATAAATTTACGAGTTCTGACCTTGCTTGGTATCTGACGCTCGTAGAAGACTGGTGATTCAGGGTGTTTATTTGTGAATCCCGGTGGCCTGTGGAGGTAGATTGAGTAGAGCCCTTCATGTCCCTTGAAGAACATTTCCCAAAGTGGCGCCAAAGGCAGACTCCCTCTGGTCAAGAACATGAATGCAACCTTTGGTGTACGATTGTAAGGGTATTCATCAATATGTGGCACCATTGAGGCTCGCCATAATAGCTCCTTGTCATTCATAGAATGACACAGTTCCTTCGGAGTTAGCCAGTCTCTCAAGCTTGTGATTGGGAATCGCAATGGTTGCAGGGAAGGAGGAGATAAAAAAGAGCTGCAAAGAAAATATGAACATGGTGACCGAGATGATGGAAGGGTAAAGGTAGCCGACTGGGGGGAGTAAGAATAATCTTCGGATACCAGATATCTCTTGACATTATTATTTACGAACATTGTAAGAATCACAACAAATGACACCAGCGACAAACATAAAACTACAGTGATTGTAGCTTGAAGACTGCCTTCTCGAACTGCTGTTCTAAAACGTGTGGACAGGTCTTTTAGAAACACAGTGATCTTACATTGCTTCATTTCCCCGCCCTGTCTATAGCTTAATGGTTTGATTTTCATTGATTCAAATCAGCAAGGTTTTTAAACTTTTAAACCAAGACAGCGTGATCGGAGATTTTGGTAGGGCCTGAAACGTTAAAAAAAGAGCAAGGTACATGTAGCTTGAGCACATGGGAAATGCCAGAACAGAGAGGATTAGAAGCGTGAATTGCAAGACATGCCTGATTTTCTGAGAAATGAATGAAAAGTTGAGATTAATTTACTGCAATTGGCTGTGGGGTGTTACTGATTGAAAGGTATGGATATCGTGGCTCTTGATCTATCACACGCTCCCATACGTGAATAAAGCAAGGAGACGATCAAGAATATCATGTGCTGGACAGTGAAATCAGTTTTAAGGCTGAAGCATTTACTATACTTAGAGGTATGTTCAATGTGAAATTTGGAACCTAACTCATAGATATCGTAACAGATGCTTCAAATTTTCTTGTACTATAAAATATAGCAAAACTAAATAGGAAGCTTCTTCTGTAAGTGAGGAAAAAGGGGCCGAAGCTTCTGTAGTCACCTCCCTGATATGAGACAAATTCGTAATCTTGCAATGTAGGTTTTCAAAATTCATTTTAGACTGATTTCTGTTTAGTATTTCACCACTCTCCCGATTAATGCTTATAGTCTATCCCTGCAACTGTTTAATACGTTCCCAGATTTTTTGTGATACTATCTAATGAATTAGATCGCCAGATTAGGAGAGAGAGGAAGGAAAAAGAGAAGCTAACACATGACATTATTAGTCCAAAACTAAGAAAAAACGAGAAGATTAGAGAAGGGGTAAAAACTGAGAGCAAAGAAAAGATTTGAAAGCAACCCTTCTGGGTAAAGAAAACGATATAAATTTCTTCTATATACATATGTTTTTCCCATGTTCTCCGAAGGAATTTTATTCATACAATATCTATATGTAGAATCTCTAATTGAATACACTGATGATGAATTTCTAAATGAAAGTACATAGATTATTATCGGGGTCGAGAGAGCTCCTCAAACCGGCACGGTCGAGATTAACTGATCATAGTTTGACGCGTCCAAAATAACTATTTAGGTCCAAACCCTAGCACAACAGCTCAACACAATTAACTCATATACCATATAGCAAGATGTTTCATAATCATCAATGCAGATTAACTAGTAGATGCACTAAGATATTCATGGCTGTGGTAACACTGAGACTAAGAGAGATCAATTCATCAAGATCACTTTAAAGCTTTGTAAAAAACCTTCACTTGGAATCACTTTACATTTATATAGAGCTGGAGCAATAGCATTGTAGTGCACGTTATCCTTAGAATATGGATGCCCAAATCCTTCTTAATTAAGGAAATACTCAGATTGGTTAACCCACATGTTTAAAGCTTTGTAAAGCCAAGTACTATTGTTGCTGAGAAACTGAATATCATAAATATCAACAATTGACTTCGTAGAAGTACCTTGTATCATAAATGGTGGGCTTTCTTTATACGGTCAGCACACGATTCACTTTCCCCAAATTGTACAATAACAGTCACCATATGAAAGCCATGATGCATTGAATATTTGCAAGAAAGCCCCATATGGTACACATTGAACTCTTATTTTAAATTAAGTTAGTACTTAACGAGTAGAGCACAGTAAAGCTCACTGCACCTTAATTGGTATTGTTGGTATATTTAGGTTTTAAACTGTGACAGAAACCCAGCAGCAAGGTGCGTGCAAATCCATCTGGATGGAAAATCCATTCCACAAGTTTTTTGGAGCTTCTGAATCGAAAATTCCTACAAGGCAGTATCCTCTAATCAGTCCCACTACAAAGTATCCATCTACACTGCAAGCAATCTTTTATTTCTCAGATTACAAGAGTGATATTTCATCGTATATGGTCCACATAATTGAATGACTAGGGAAAATTCAAGGTAAGGGGTCCAACCTAAGAGATGCCAGACACCGCAGCTCTCCTCACTTGGGTTCAATTTTACCCACCTTCTCAGCAAACGCAACCAAACTGCAATTGAAGGTGTCTACAGAGAAGCCCTGCACACTCTCCAAGGAATAGTTGGAATTTAACTCAAAAGAGGAAAATCTCACTAATTCCTAATTTTTATCCTAAATAGCATTGCTGTTTCCAGCTTTTGCAAGAAACGAGGAATTGCTAGAATTTCACGACAGCACTCGTCTCACATACAAAAAAGGAAATTAACTTGAGCACGTGAATAGATACAGCTAGTTTCATGTGGATTATCAGAAGCTCAGGGCAAAAAATACACTGAGGTAATCACGTGTTTAAAAAACATCTGTTAGCAAATGCACCTGCTTGAAAATTCAAAGATTATGTGGATATTCTCTATAGTCAAGGTCACCAACCATAAAATAGATATATCAATCCAATCCCACCCCTCCTTTTCCCCAATACCCACTCATCTTATCACCATAGGTTATATCCTGTCCAAAACAACAGGCTCCGCATGTATGCAGCTATTATCCCCTACTATCCATAATAAAGCCTTTTACTGTAACTGAGAATCAGGCCTTTTCTATTTTAAATTTGCCGAAGTCCTTTATGAATATGAAAAGAAAGCACAGGGACTGTTGGCCTATGAATGAATACACAGAAAAACTAGAAACATCATGTACAACCATTCATACATGAATTGAAGGGGGGGGGGGGGGGGGGGGGGGGGGGGGGGGGGGGGTTGTAAAATGAAGGTGGAAGAAATTACCTTCGGCAACATATTTTGTTGACTCAAATGATCCACATGAAGTCTCACATTTGATGCAGCATGAGGCCAAAGACTGCGATCAATCCCCGAATATACATTAGCAACTATGTCAAATAATGTCTTGGCTCCATTTTCTATAGCTTCCAAGATGGATAATTCTCTACTTCTACGGTTCCTGCAGAATTAAAGAAAAGAGAGCGCAATTTAGCATTATGTAACTCTTCATAATCATTATCGTTTAGCAAGCTACAATATTGAGTTGGCTAACTAGTAAGAGCATTGGTCATTTTATACAGCTTGGTAAACCACAATTGAAAAGCGTGCATAGCTTATATGAAATTGCAAGTCTAAACTAGATTAAAGCATTGTTTCCTAGCTCAAAATAGTCCATCCTGAGATCTTACTAATGTGCAGAGAAAAAGAAAAACTCCTAATGTGAGCTCGTAAAGAGAAGTCTCTATGGTCCTGCAATATCCAAATCTCATATAAAAAGTTTAACTAAAAGCACAATAACACAGTGTGGTGGCTAAAGAAAGGAACATGATTTATTCATACTTTAGATATCCGCAAAGCATGTGCTTTGGCCACAAATTAACTCTTCCATGCATTGGGATCAAGATGTGTGGGGCAAGCTCAATAAATTTGTAAGTTGATTGGAAGTAATCCTGCATAAACAACAAACCTCTTCACTAAGATGTTTAAATTATAAATAATATGTATATAAAACTTGGACAGAGGCAAGTTATTTGAACATTTTATTATATACATTCCATTTTCCCATTACAGTTTAACTGATGTAGCAACCTCATGAATTGCATACCATCCATACCACAAAGTCTAAGAAAATCAACTAACCAAAGTTTCTATTAGAAGGCCTTAGTGAGACTCTTAAGGTTTCTGTAAATTCTGTTCCAGCCCCACTCCTGCCCTGGATCAGCTAAATCTCTCTGGAAAACAAATTCCTGATCTTCTCAAGTACTACTAGTCCACCCTTATCCATTTCAGAACAACCATTAATTTTCAAGTTCAAAGGCTATTCTATATAACATATTCTTTAGTCAAACACTAATACATAAGAATATATCAATACAGCAATGATACAAACAACAGATTTAGATTGACAGAACAAGGAAATTTAACTCCTGTTAGTAGTGCAAATATTAAAGCACGAGATTAATAATGTAGTATCATTGTGGCTTATTATCTACTTACAGCCATATTTCCACCAGAAGCAATGTCCAGGAGGGCACTTCCTTGGCTGTAAAAAACCCACAAATACATTAGGAACGCAGATCGTAGAAAGCAATATGAAATGATTAGAACAAAAACTACAGAAATGCTAAGTTCTGTAGGTGCATGCAGTGGCAGAAGGTGAGTAAAATTGTTGGGGGGCTAAGTTAAATATAATACGACTTTAAAGAGCAAATAAAATAAAATCAGAGGGATGAATCAGAATATCACAAGGACCAATATGAAAAATATGCAAAACTGTTGGGAGCATGATGAAACTATGGAAATTTTGATGGGGCTTAGACCTGTAGCCTGTTCAAGAACAGTTTATGCGTGGCTGTTGCACCTGGGTGTGAAGGGTGTGGGGGATTTGCTCCAGAGAGTTTATATGCAACTGGAAATGAGTGCTTTGTTCATCAGAGGAAGTTTTAGAAGGGAACTTGAAAGAGGGGAAAACTCCCTTTAAAAATCCTTTCAAGTCTCAATTACAGCTTCATAGTAAATTTGAAACGACTATTTGGCTATCCTAACAGAGAATTCTCTTGAATTCATCATATGAACCAATGATCGCATCCCATGTCTTTACTCACAAACATGTGCAAACAGTCGCTAATGTAGTGGGTGAAAATACAGACAACATGATTATATAAACTTTATCCATAGCCTTCATTTTCTTTGAAAACACAAAAACACAATGCATAAATATACAAATGTCAAGGGCAGGTTACTTTTTGGCTACACATAATAATGATTTCCTGTTTTTTATTGACATGATTTCAAATCACGGAAATGATAAGCCCTTCACAATTCCATCATAGCATCATTTCCTAATTTATAAATCACATGGTTAAGACTGCCCTCAAGATGATAGCACAATTCCATCAAGAATCTATTTTTAATGAATAAGTGCAGTCTTCTAAGAACCTTACCCCACACAATGATCGCCTACTATCAAGGAGTGAGTTTCGACATGAAGCAGTGCCATATGCCCATCTGTATGTCCCTGATTGAAGAAAACCCTATATTTCAGCTAATAATTAAAAAGTAGGCCTTCTTTCATGGGTTGGGCGAATAAGTAGCCAGCTTTACCAACAAGCACGGAATATGAAGAGCACAAATTACAGACATTACAAGTTTCAATGAAACTTGATTTTTCATCTCACAACTACAAATCCCAAACAAATCACACAGAAAAAATTACCGGAGCAAAAATGATATTCAATCTCTGACCACCAATGCAAATGTCTTCTCCTCCAGAAACTGAGATGTGGCCAAGCGACCAGTCATCTGCAAAATATATGGTGTCTACTAAACTTTCATGAAGTGAATGAGATTGAAAATAATGTTTATTAACCCAGGAGCAGTTGATTCATGGACTTTACATTACTATTTAAAATTGGTGCTTATGATACAAAGAAAAGAGAACATTTTTTTACAGATGTCATATATTTAAACACTGCATAACAAAATGATATTATCACAATGCCATAGTAATTATAACCTTTCCTAATGCGGCGCATTGTGTTCTCATGTGCTATTAAAGTTGCATTAGGATTGCATTTTTGGATCACAGAGAGGCCTGAAACAAACCACGAGACAGCAAATCAGAACCAAAGTAGAAAAGGTTATATTTAAGAGTTCAGGTAAAGTGTAAGTTATGATCCCAAAGTGTAAGTTACAGCATTTTTGCATATCTTACCATCAACATGATCTCCATGGTGGTGGGTAACAAAGACGACCAACTTTTTTGACAGAGCAGCAACAATTTTCAAGAGCTGATCAAGCAAAATAAAACACCAATCAACTTTTTAATTCAAAGAATTGCACAGCTTACAAGAATAAAATAGCTAAGCCACTGTTTGCAATTTGATTGACATCATTAGCACCAGCCACCAAAAAATAAAATGACCAAGGTCTTCCCCATACAATAACCACATCATGGTATGGGCTGGCAAATGGTTGTTAAGTTCAATTCAGATCCATGTGGGCTTCTTAGTTTCATTTTTTAATTTTTGTTTTCAGGTCACTAGAGTAAATTTGACACACCTAGAGGTTAGACAATGTGCATGAAAACTATGGTTTTCAACAAAATTCTGCAAAGAATTCAGCGATGGAATATCATTGAACAGCATCCGAGTTGTTACTAGGGAGATGTCTTTTATATGCTAAACTAATAGAACAGTTTGTGTGTATATTGTATGACAACAAATATTATGGCATCCAAACAAGATACATCATGCACTTGGATCAATAGCCCAACAAAGAGAATTATAGAGATCCCGAGTGTATGGTCTTGGATAATATTTTTTTCCCTTCCAGTTAGGTTCTAATGAGTTTTTTATTTCAGTTAAATCACGACCTGCTTCCGCTTATGAGCTTGTCAATCAATACAATTGCTGCAGCTGCCAGTGTGTCAAGAAAATCTAGGCTGCATTGAAGACATATTGCATGCCCAATTTCACAGAGTTTACTTCTGCTAGGATTTTTGAGCAAAATGTAGTTCAGAAAGAACTCATATGCACAACGCATGCTTCAGAGTCAGTAGCCAGCAGACGTACCTCCTCGTGAAAATCAGCTTGGCATCCTGGGTCCACTATCAATGCATCTCCATGAGCTACAAAATTATAATCTTCACTTTCATTTTTTACACTCTTAGGTGCAAATATAACCAGGTTTGTTGTATGGAAAGGCTTGGCTGTTCTACTTTTCATAGGCACGATTATAACACCAGGTGGATATTCCTGAAAAGGAGAATAAATGTCATCTAAATAAGAGGGGGGGGGGGGGGGGGGGGGGGGTTATATTTAATGACGAGAAATTTAATTCCAAAATATGTTTCTTAAAGAAATGCATCCAGCAAACCTGATAATGCAAGGTAGCATTCACTTTCTCTGAAGATTGTGCCGAATCATTTATAAGACCAAGAACTACCATAGGTCCCACACGTTCACTACTTTTTTTCACATCCACAAGCCAGCTCAAACAACTTTGGACAGACATCCACTTACACAGCTCTGCATTTGTAATCCCGTTCAATCCAAATTAGTTTTGCGAGCCTCACCAAAGATACAACGGTAGTACTAATAACTAAAACAGAACCAAATTGAGATTTTATGAGACAATATGTATTTCCAAACACCAGGCATATCTAGGTCCATCAACGTGAGTTTCAACAGATTCTACTGTAACAATCTTCAAACCTCAATTCTCTACCAACATCAACGTCAGCAGGGCTAGCTATTTCGTGTAGCGCGTGTGTGAAACAGATTAACATAGATAAAATCAGACCTGGTAAGTTTTGATTCCCAGGTAACAATCTCCCTACAATGTACACTCTATGAACTGGCAATCCTGGGCCAAACTCAGCTTCCTCCACAAGCTTCAAAAATCTCCACTCTCCTCCATCACTTACCTTAAACCCCACTTGCTCCAAAACCTTAAGAAACAAAAAAAACAAGAAAGCCCAGTTCATTGATCAATAAAACAAAACAAACACACGATTTAAATTACAGAATCAACTCGTGGGATTACCTTGTTAATAGCCGACTCAACATCGAATTTTCCCAAATCAGTCTTCTCCAAGCCTTCTATAACAATAGCACCAGACTCCAATTCTCCGTCTTCAAGGTCCAGCTTTGTAGAGGGTAAGTCCCAGAGATCGGAGTCAACAAATGTATCATACTCTTCGACGCCGAATTTTGGAGGCGGGTTTTGCTTTACAAGGAGAAATTCGGCTTCGTTTAAGGGATTTTTGAGGATTAAAGCAAGATTGTAGGTGACCATTTTTACTTCGACTTTTTTAGTGAGGTTGAAGATGTGAGAGCAGTGAGGGAAGATTAGGTGTCGATATAGATTATTTAATATCTATAGCCTGTATTAATTATTTAATATCTCTAGATTAATTACTACGAAATAACATAAAGTTTTGTCAGATTACATTTTTCTAGATAGAATTCATTGTCATGACTCATGATTAATACAATTCATTTTTCTTACTATTTTATATATCTACACACACACGCAAGAATAAAATAAAATAAAATTAACTGATACAAATAGAAGAGCGTTTGTAAGAGTCATGATACTTTTTTTTTAATTGTATTGATATTTTTTACTTAAGAGTATTTGTTTCTGTACTTGTGTTCTGAAGGCACAAACCGTAAGAAATTGAAAATCTTGTACTATCCAGCTATGGATTTTCAAGTTATTTGCACTACGAAAGACACAAGTACAAGGAGGAAGAAGGAAATTTGGTGGGTTCTGGATGCGGATTATTCCTCCAACCGGGCATGATAGTGGCACTCATTTCCTCAGCTGAGTGACGGCTTTGGATGCATGTTATCTACGGATTGTTTAGGATATGAGAAATTTTACAATACTCTAACTATATTGATTGAATATTTATAACATAAAAGAGATATAAACTCGGATAAAAAGAGTAAATCATATCCGATAGTATAACTGGTTGAGGTATAGGTTTGGCACCATAATATTCTCCATACCGAGATTGGTTCGGCTACATGATTTAGGCTTTGAGAAGGCAACTATTTTTGTCGCAGAGAAATTAATCACAGCTATCCATATATTTATATCAATGATTGGCTTTGTATAAGCACCTTGTATCATAAAATGCTGCCCTTCTTCAGAAGGTTTTGCAGCCGGTGCATTTTAAACACTTTCCTGAAGGCTCGAACAGACGATGAATAATCACCTTAAGGGAGCTACAATGCATCGGTCGTTTTCCAGAGAGCTGCAAATTGTACGCCCTTATCTCGCTTACTTTCAGCTAAGCTTGTACTTTAACGAGTAGAGCACCGCAAAGCTGACAACAGCTCCACCGATTAGTATTTTGAGTATATGTGGGTTCTTGGACCGTGACAGAAACTCAGCAGCAAGATATGCCCAAATCCATCTGGATATAAAATGCACCCCGCAAGTCCTTTGGAACTTCTTGATCGAAAATTCCTACAAGGCAGTATCCTCTAATCAGTCCCACGACAAATTATCCAACCTATGATGCAACCGATCTTTCATTTACAAGATTGTAAAACAAGATATCGTCGCTATATAGTTGAATGACAAGAGAAAAAAGAATGGAAGAGATGAGACGCGGGGGGTAAATGGGCATCAGATTTTCACTAATTTCAAATTGTTATCCTAAACAGCATTGCTGTTTCTAAATTGTCCAAGACACAAGGAATTGCTACAGTTCCATAAGCTAGACTCCACGTGCACACGCACCAAAAACAAGCCTCGAGTGTGAAACTACAGATCAGCAGGTGAGGAGGTATGCCCAGTGAGAAGTGGATTATCAGAAGCTCAAGGGAAAAAAAACAATCAGATGCGCATGAAAATTCGAAGATACTGTTAGAGAATAATATAAATCATATGAGAATAATATAAATCATATTCTAGAGTTTCACCTAATAGTTTAAGTTTTTAGATTAAATGGTTCCTTGACATGATATCAGAACCTCCTTGTTGACCAAATGTTCACGAGTTCAAATCCCATCACCCTCATTCTATTTGATAAAAAAATCAAACACAAGGTAGTGTGGTCTATGCAAGTTTCAAGCCCAAATAGCTTTCACTTGAGAGAGGGTGTTAGAGAATAATATAAATCATATCTTGAGGTTTCACCTAATAGCTTAACCTTTTAGATGAGATGGTTACTTAACAGAATACACACTATTCAGCCCTATGTTTTCATGAATATACAAATACTATAAGTGATTGCTGCTACAAGATTATGTGAATAATAGCAGTAGTCAAGGTCAATCCAACCCCTCCCTCCATTTTTCCAATATGCACTCATCTTGTCACCATAGGTTATATTCTGTTCAAAACACAAGCTGAGTACTAACGCGGCTATCATCCCCTTCTATCCATAAGAAGTCTTTTGTATAACTGCATACCATTTTTTTTTCTTTAAAAAAAAATCTTCAAGCACTCTATGAGTATTACCCCACCCACCCCAGCCCCCACCCGGTTTATTACTGTCAATGTGTAACAATAAGGAAAGCATAGGAACTATTTGGTATTTGCCTATGAATGAATACACAGAGAAACCAGAACAATACTATACAGATGTTTATATTTACTGTTAGAAGGAAAATAAATTTGTAACATAAACATGGAGAAATTACCTTTGGTAACTTATTTTGTTGAGCCAAATGTTCCACATGAAGCCTCGCATTTGATGAAGCAGGAATCCAAAGACTGCGATCAACCTCAGAATATACATTGGCAACTATGTCAATTAATGTCTTTGCTCCATTTTCTATTGCTTCCAAGATGGATAATTCTCTACTTCTACGATTCCTGCACGAAAAGGAAAAAATCAAGTGCAGATCAGTATTGTGCAACTCTCCTGATCATTATTGTTTAGTGAGCTAGAACATCGAGTTGACAAAAGAATAAGACCATTGGTCGATTTATAGTTATACAGCTTGGTGAACCACAATTGAACAGCATGCACATCTATATGAAATTGCAAGTCTAAACTAGGTAAAGTATTTATTTCTTGGCTCAAAATAGTCCAGTCTGAGATTAGAAAAAAGAAAAGACTGTTCGACCACCTGAACGTGAAAGAAAATTCCTAATGTGAAACTGTAAGAATAATTCTTCAAGGTCCTGCTTCCTTGACAATTCAACCAAAAGAACAATGATACAGAGTTGTGGCTAACAAAACAAAAGTGATTTGCTTCATACTTTAGATATCCACAAAGCATGCGCTTAGGCCACAAATTAACTCTTCCATGCATTGGGATCAAAACATGTGGGGCAAGATCAATAAATTTGTAAGTCGATTGGAAGTAATCCTGCATAGTCAATAAACCTCTCCAGTAAGATGTTTAAATTAAATACTAGGAAAATAAAAACTCGGACAGCAGCAATTTATTTGAACATTTGTTTATTTTATATTCCAGTTTGACTGATGGCATATTCATGGACAGCATATCACGAGTTTAAAAAAAATTGACCGACAAAAGTGTCTACTCTCCACAAGGCTCATAGAAGGCTCGGTGAAACACAAAGGTTCAGCTCTATTCCAGCCCCACTCCTGCACTTGATGAGCTATTTTCAACATTAATCCCTCCAAATACATATCCCTAATCTTCTCAAATATTAGTCTACACATATTGATTGCAGAAAACCCTCCGTTTTCAAATGCTATTCTGTATCACATTCTTTAGTCAAAGCACCATCGTAGCACAAAAGAATATACTGATACATACCAATACCAATAACAGAATAGGTTTGATGGGACAAGCAAATTTAACAGCTGTTGGTGGTGCATAAATATTAAAGCACAAGATTTATAATGTATTCACTTTAGTTTCTTTATCTACTCACAGTCATATTTCCACCAGAAGTAATGTCCAGGACGGCACTTCCTTGACTGCAACAAACCCATAGATGAATTAGGAATGTGGATCCTAGAAAACAATATGAAAGAATGGTAATAAAAACTAAAGTGATGTTTGGTTTTCTGTGTTGGTGAGCACACACACTGGCAGAAAATGGGAGGAGAAAAGGTAGGTAAACAAGGAGGGAGCTCCTTGGAGTTTATATGCAACTGAAAATGAGTGCACCGTTCATCTGAAAATTTTAGAAAACTGTATGGGGCAACTTGAAAGAGGGAAAAAACTACCTTTGACAGATTGAAATCCTTTCAAGTGTCAATTACAACTCTCCAATAAATTTGACAAAACTTTTTGGTTATCATCCTAACTGCAAGATGAATCGCTTGCAAGTTCTTTTTTATCCATCACACATTCATTGATCACCACTCATGCTTTTACACAAAAACATGTGCAAACACTAATAATGTGGAGGTGAAAATACAGACAACATGAATGTATAAACTTTATCCATAGCCTTCATTTTCTTTGAAATTACACAAAAATGCAACACGTAAATATACAAATGTAAAGGCAAATTTCTTTTGGCTCCAACTAATTATGATTTCCTTTTTTTATGAGCATATGATTTCATAACATTGAAACGATATGCCTTTCACTCTTCCATCATAGCATCATTTTCTAGTTTATAAATAACATGGTCGTGACTGCCCTCAATACGACAATGTAGTTCTGTCAAGAATCTATTGTCATTGATAATCGCAGTCTTCTAAGAATCTTACCCGACACAATGATCACCTACTATCAACGAGTGAGTATCAACATGAAGCAATGCCAAATGCCCATCAGTATGTCCCTGATTGAAGACAACCCTATATTTCAGCTAACAATTAAAAAGTACACCTTTTTTTATGGGGGGGTATGAAGTACACAAAATGTACTATAAATTCTTTACCAGCATGTAAGGAATATAAAGCAAACAAATTACAGACATTCCAAATTTCAGTGAAACTAGGTTTTCATCTTTTAACGATAAATTCCAAAACAATCAATCATGCAGAAAGAATTACCGGAGCAAAAATAATATTCAATCTCTGACCACCGATGCAAATGTCTTCACCTCCAGAAACTGAGATGTGATTAAGAGACCAGTCACCTGCAAAATATAAGATGTCTACTAAGCTTCAACGAAGTTAACAGGATTGAAAATGATGTTCATTAACCTTAAAAAAGTTATTTCATGAATCACTGCGCTTAAAGTTGGTGATTATGGTATTAAGAAAAGAAAGAAATCTTAACAAAAAAAAAAATTAAACACTCCATAACAAAATGACATCATCACTATGCCAAAGTAATTGCAACCTTTCCCAATGCGGCGCATTGAGTTCTTGTGTGCTAATAAAGTGGCATTAGGATTGCATTTTTGGATGACAGAAAGACCTGAAAGAAACCACGAGAGAGTAAATCAGAACCAATGTCTAAACTGTGTAATTAAGTGTGGCACAAGCATCTAAAATGAGAAAGGCACGTAACTTAATATTTAGAAAGTTCAGGCAAAAATACACAATTCAGCATGCTATTATTGTCTCAGCCATTAGGAAAAGTTAGAGAGGTCATAAGGATCATGGTATACAAGGAGAGGAATACTCTACGCTGGTCTCATGATGCCAAGGTAAGTTCCTATGCTTTTGCATATCTTACCATCTACATGATCTCTGTGGTGATGGGTAACAAAGACGACCAGCTTTTTCGACAGAGGAGCAACAACTTTCAAGAGCTGATGAAGCAAATGGTAGAGTAATCAATTTTTTTAATTAGAAGATATGCCATAAAAGAATTAAGTATTTAAGCCCGTGTCTGCAATTTGACTGACATCATAAACACCAACCTAAGCAAAAAACAAATTAGAAGAAATGACTGCAGTCTATCCCCGTACACAACCAAATCAAAGTATGCACTTGTAAGAGGTTATCACATTCAATTCAGTTCTGTATGTGCCTTCTTCATTTTATTCTTCTTCTTTTCTTTCAGGGAACTAGAGTGAATTTGATAGGAACAGAGGTTAGATGTCCTGTGTGACAGCTATGGCTTTCAACAAAGATAATTGGCCCGGGGGACAATTTTGGAGATCTTGAGAGGTATGGTCTATGAAAAATAATTTTTTTCATCATACAACCTGTTTCCAATATGAGCTTGTCATCCTAAATACAATTGCTGCAGTTGCCAATGTGTCAAGAAAATGCAGTCTGCATTGCGTGAAGATAGCATTAAAACACATTGCTTGCCCACTTTCACAGAGTTACTTATGTTATGATTTTGGAGCAAAATGTGGCTCACATACCTCCTTGTGAAAATTAGCACGGCATCCTGGGTCCACTATCAATGCATCTCCGTGTGCTACAAAATTGTAATCCTCGCATTTATTTTTTACACTCTCAGGCGCAAATACAACCAAGTTTGTTGTATGGAAAGGCTTGGCTGTTCTACTTCTCATAGGCACAATTATAACACCAGGTGGATATTCCTGAAAATGCGAATTATATTTAATAAAAAGAAATACAAGTCTTCATTTTAGTTAAAGGGAAAGATACTGATATCTTCTATAAAACTCAGAAATGTATAAATCAGGTACAGAATCAGTGGTTGAAATGCAGTAATCAAATAAGGCACATCCAAAACAAACAAAAAATATTGTGAAAGGAACGATATAAATAAACCCTCTTGTGACAAAATTGTCGATTGAATACTGGTATACATTTCCATGTTACATTTTCTAGAGCACAATTCTGTTCTACAAAAATATCTTAACAGTTGTCTCTCTTCTCTTTTTTGTTATCATTAGGGTGAAGCATGAAAGCATAGGAGAATTACTCGTAAAAATAGCAAGCATCCAAGTCAAGTGGGTTTTCATTTCCACAACAGTCATTTCCCACAAGGAAATAATATTTTCACATGCATCTAGCTTCATAATACGTTTGCTACCAGAAGTGCCTCTAGCAGACCTGATAATCCAAGGCAGTGTCCACTTTCCCTGAAGAATGCACCGAATCATTGATAAGACCAAGGACTACCAAGGGTCCCACGCGATCACTACTGGGTTTTACATCCACAAGCCAGCTTAAACAGCTCTGGATAGACATCCACTTACACAGCTCTGCATATGTAATTACAAGCGATTTAAATTAGTTTTGTGCAACTTACCATAGATAATAGCAGCTCAGTTAACATTAACAAAACAACTAAATCTGTTTAACCGTTCAAATAATTTGATATTTTTTTTATCTTTGGTCAACAAATTCGTGCATTGGATGGATTGGGAAGCTGAGGTATCGTGTTCCAACAACGGTGGAGCAAAATGTTATGTTTGATGTGACAATAGACTAACTAACTACCTATCGTCTATGGAATTCCTTTGTCAAAAAGAGGGGCGCAATAAAAATAATGACCTTGGGCCCGCAGGTCTCGCTCAGGCCCACATGGTCTTTGTTATAGCAAGCCATGGGGTCTTTTTTATTGCCTTTGGGTTTTCAACCCCTTGTTTTTTTTTATCTTTTTATTCTTTTTATTTTTTCTTTTAATATATATATGTGTGTGTGTGTGTGTGTGTGTTTATTGTGTTTGGTTTTGTCTTTTTTTTTTATTTCCTTCAGGAACATGCCCATGATATTTTTTAATTGGTTCTTTGTTTTTTTACTAACTTTTATTTTTACTCTTTGGTTTTTTTCCAATCTTATACATTAAACTTGAGTTTTTCTTTAATTTTATTATTTAATATTATATTAATTATAAATTATTTTTTAAAGTTTATAAAATAAAATTAATAATTCAAATGGAATTCAGAACAGGAACGGACTAGGGTGAAATTCACTTTTTCTTGCTTCAATTTTTTTAAAACTATAAAGTTTACTCATTAAACTAAACATATTAGTTTAAAAAATAAGGTAACATATTTGTTTTTTTCATTTCAAAAGTGTTTTTAAAAACAAATTGATTCTTTAATTATTTTCTGTAGTGTTTTTAGATATAATGATATCAGAAATAATTTTAAAAATATAAAAATATATATTATTTTAATATAATTCCAAATAAAAAAATAAAAACTAACACACTCTCAAAATAAAATCAAAATTAACGTAAGTTTAAGATATAGAGAGATTTTGATGAAACTTTAATTGATGGACCTAGATATTAAACCCCAATTCTTTCGCAACAGCGCATCACCAAAGCTATCTTGGCTTCAGTGTAAATGACTATTTGAAATATTTAACGTGGGTTGTTTTTTAAAATATTTTTATATTTAAAAATATATTAAAAAATATTTTTTATTATTATTTAAAAATTATTTTTGATATTAAAACGATTTAAAAACAAAATATTTTTTTTTTTTTTCAAAACTTTTTCGAAACTGAATCACCCACAACTCGTAGAAACTTACGTTATGAATAAAAAATAATCCTGTGCGGAACCAATTCAAAAAATAATCCTATAATCCTATATACAGAACCCGAATCTATTTTATCAATAACAAGACATTTTTTAATTCCAGACAACAAAATTAACACAGCTAAAAACAAACCTGGCAAATTCTGATTCCGGTTCAACAATTTTCCCGAAATGTACACTGTATGAACTGGCAATCCTGGGCCAAACCCAGCTTCCTCTAGATGCTTCAAAAACCTCCACTCTCCTCCATCATTTGCCGTAAACCCCACTTGCTCCAAAACCTGCAAAAGCCACACACAAAAAAAAAAAAATTGAAACCCGATTTTCTAACCGGTAAAACAAAACAGGCCCACAATTTAAAAACACAAAATTAAGCTTGCAAATCACCTTGTTAATAGCCGAATCAAAATCAAATTTGCGCAGAGTGGTCCTCCCTATGCCTTCGATAACAAAACTACCAGGCTCCCATTCTCCTTCTACAAGTTCCAGCTTCTTTGAAGGTAAGTCCCAGAGATCAGAGTCAACGAATGAATCATACTCTTCAATTCCGAGTTTTGGAGGTGGGGTTTGCTTTGCAAGGAGGAATTCGGCATCGTTTGAGGGGTTTCCGAGGATTAAAGCGAGATTGTACGTTGCCATGGTTGGATTAGTTAGTGAGGTTCAAGAGGGAGAGAGCAATGAAGGATGGATGATTAGGTTTTTATAATAAATATTGGCAGATAGAGAGTTAATGCAGTGGCCGCTCTACAGAAAATATTAGTGACCCGGAGGGAGGGGCGTTTATTGAAGGTACATTTGGGATGGCAGGTTTTGGTTGGTGTTATCGTTAATTGAGGACGACTACTTTTGTTTATTGTCTAATATCACCATATTTAATTTATTACGGAAGAATATACTTTTGTTTATTATTAATATGATTTACTTTTTCTCCCCGTTTTATATAAAATGAAAAAAAAAATCAAATATAAGACTATTTGTAAAAGCCATAAATGCAGAGATTGTTAGAATTATTGATTGGAATAAAACTTTCATTGTCTGCCTCCCTTTACTAAAAAAATGAAATCTAGATAAAAGTTTGAAGTGAGATCCAAATCCAGGAATTATGGTATAGAGTTGATAAAAGAAGGCTGTTGTCTTAGTTCTTGCTTTTTCATACATGAGCAGTGGAAGTGGAGTTCTTCAATTGGTTTGGGCTAGGACTAGACATGGGCTCGATCTGGGTTTGCTCTGGTATTACATTTTCTGTGGGCTTATTCTCCAAAAGAGAAAATCTCCATGGGCTGAGTCAGAAATGGCCTTGATCTTTGCTGTATGAACTCGATCATGCTCGACATTTGTGTAAAGCTTTGGAAGAGATCATGATTCATGACTTGTCCGTGATGTAAAAGTTGCATAATTAACCAATGGTTCAGGCAAAAGAGAAACGCAGGGTGCCACAAAGATTAAGTTGGTGTTTGGGAATAAGAGGTGTTTCACAGAAAGCAGCAATCGATGCTTTGCTGGGGCACAGAGGACTGCAGAGAGGGAGGGGTATTTTTTAGTTTATTATTTATTATATTTTCATATAAAAAATATATTTTTAATACTAACATAATCTAAAAATTAATTAAAATATAAATAAATATATTAGAAGGAGATCACAATATAATTTTTGTCCTGTGATCTTAATTTTGTTTCAAATGATATTTTACTATATGTTATTCTGGGATCGCAGAGGTTTTCACGTATGAATTTATAGTTCGTGATGAAATTATAGGTAGTTTGTTGAGAAAATAAAAATAAGTGTTTAATTTACTTGAATTATTAATTATATTTTTATTATTATTATTATTATTATTATTATTATTATTATTATTATTATTATTATTAAATATTTAAATACACACACTTTAAAGTAATTTTACAAGTTGAAAGCAATATAAAAGTTTGGTAACCAAACACTTAAAATTGATTTTTATTAACCTCAAACTCAATCACAGTTTTAACCAAACATTTTAAAAATTATTTTAAATCACAACTAAAATAATTTTCATGAAATTATTTTTTTAAAACCCCAACCACAAAACAAAAACAATATTAAACTTGAGCATATCCGCATGGCAGGAGCTACTAAAGCCACACAATACTGAAGTGCTGAGTGCATGCAATACAGAAAAGCAGCTGTGCTAACCCTAAATCTGTGACACTCCATCTGGCCTGTATTACCCAAGTCAACTGTCCTCCAAGTGAACAAGAAACGTTACTGGGCAGTGTTCTGTCTAGTCAATCTGCATTCCCAGCTTAAGTCTTTTCCTTCTGGAACCTATTAAAAGTTTGAAACTTCCAAAAGGAAAAGGAAAAAAAAATTATTGGTGCCAGCACCAGTGTAATGTGCTTAATGTCTGTTCTTCACTTTTATTCTGATAAGAATTTCTAGAATTGATCAGATTTTATTAATTTCTTGAGATTAACCATCTATATATGTCCAGGACCTTAACCCAGAAATCACAACTTCAATTGAAGGGTAAAAGATGCATGGGCTCGATGCATTTGGGTGGAAATATATGGGATTTGGCTTTTCATGAAGCTTAAAAGATGTTCGGGGTATTTTTCCACGGCAAATAACTTTTGGACAGGTGGCATTATTTATATCAAAACACACGTGGATGCCATTGAGACGATTTGATAAATTGAGGTAGTGGATACCGAATTTTCTATTATAAGATCATTGCCAGAAGGGTTTCCTTGATCCATTCTTAAAAAAAGCGTATGCATCTTCTGAGAATATAAAATTCTAGTCTTCAACTTAAGTAGAACTAAGTAAATTATTCGTAATATTATATGCTCAGTGTGGGAAACTTTATGAAGTTTCTGGGTAGTGCTTTAGACAGATCAAAATGAATAAGGTAGGTGAGATTGACAGCACCTCATCTGGAGAAGGCTATATTGGTAACTTTTGGGCTCATGGTGGATTATCCATATTTAGTGGGGCAATATTTAATTGAAGAATGTGTGCCAAACATAAGCATGACACACTCATTCAATTGACCAATGGATTCAGTATTGGTTTTCCACGCTCACCCACTTACAGGGGAAACGCCTGCATGGTTGAGTGCCCTGCCCAATAGCATCCACGTAAAAGAATCTCTCTCTGGTCCATAAATAAAGCAGAAAATAAAAATATTTGTGTTGTATTAAATTAGTAAGAGGCATATAACGCCATTTAACTTTACAAAACATCTTCCTTTCTCCATTCATTTAATCATGGAAGCACCATTAATTGTTTGGACTCCATGCATGCACCACACTCTCGGAGAAGATAGTGATTTATTAAAAGGCTAGATTTAATTAATTACTTCTGTGGAAAGAAGAAAACTCCTTTTTTTCTTTTTGTAATAAATAGTACTCAACGGGCTAAATTAAGCTAGCTCAGATTATTTATGTGTTTTTTTATTTGATATTTTCTAATTTTATTATTTAATACCAAATTGATTAAAAATCAAGTTCCATAGTCTATTTGATTTATTTTTTATAAAATATCTTTTATCTATGTGAATAAAAAGAGAGAGAATTATAATGGTCTCCTCCAGTTAGATTTAATTTTTACGATTTAGGATAGCACAAATGAACAGTCAAATGATCTAGTTGCTGAAAGCAACGGTAATCTCCAGATATGAGGGAGCGGCAGGAGAGAACCTTGCGCTGGCACGGACATGTCTCGTGCCACCTAGCGACTGGCACACCCTCCACGCCCGTTTCATGTGCTCCCTTCCTGCCTTCCTTGAGGATAACAACCGGATCGGCCCTTTCCAGAATCAAATCTCAATGTTACCCCCTCCAGAGCGTGGTATTTTTTCTCTTTCAATCTTGCTCCTTTCATTCTCGATTTTTTTAATATATATATATATATATATACACACACACATTTTTGCTTGTTTTTCAAAAGATTTTTTTGGTTTTTTTGTTGTTTCTTTTTTAAAAATACCTTTTCACTGATATTTCCGTGTATTTATTTTATGTAAAATAGTTTACAAGAAATAATATTGAAAAAATATATTTTACAGTCAACTATGCAAACTTAATTCAACTATTGTAAAATATTTTTAGTTTGTGAAATATCATAAAATATTTTATGAATAGAATATAAACTAAGTTTTAAGGATGACTATAAATTATTTTTATTGGCTGGTTTTCTTTCAAATATTTGATGCTAGACAAATATATAAAAAAAAAAACATTTTATGAAAACTATTTTACAGGAATAAATCAAAAATAATCTGTAAAAATATTTTACGCGAAAAAACATACCGATATTAACAGATCATAAAAATAGCTGTCTTCATTTTTTTAATATATATATTCATGATTGCATTTTAAAATAGCTGTCTTCATTTAAATTTAATTTAATGTATTCGTAAACAAGATATTACTTATTTGATCTCAGTCACGAGTAGTATTAATGGAGATGTAGAAGCATCACATTTCTGACGAACTACGAACTATTGGCAGACCAAACAGTGAAACCTCCAAATTGAAAGAGTCGGTTTGAAATTGGATTTTAAAATTATTTTAAAAAAATAAAAATTATTATTTTAATATATTTTTAAATAGAAAATATTTTTAAAAATAATTTCGATTAAATACACACCAAATCATAAAAATTTCCTTAAAAAATAAAAACAATCTTAAACACGACGAAGGTTTCCTTATGTGGCGGAGAGTCTGGATGTGACTATTCCCGAGTGTCGTCCCAAATAATCAATGCATCGAGAAACTCATTTTAATATTGAAAAGAAAAATACTAAACAAGAAATCAAATACTAAGTAAATATAGGAAATATTCGGAAAACACGTCAGATCGATGAGAAGGATGGACGCCATTGATGTCACACGATTGACAAAAGCGGTCATGAAAAGGAGCACTCGTTGAATATGCTTTGCTCTCATGATACAATCATTAATCAACCACCACGTGCGATGTTTCTGTCTGGTAGTCCAACTTGATGACCATATTGTCCTTTATCCGTTCTCGGTGGAAGCTCACGTGGACTCCGTGAAAAATCTCCGGGCCCCTCGATGTCCGTGGTGGAGGCTGACTCTTCATTAGTGCCCCTACATGTCCATGGATCCGTGTCTTACCTGGCACCTGTTTGCCTAGTGATACCACCTCAGTTGCGAATTCTACGGGACATGACGGGGCTTTACATGATAATAGTCATTTCTCCATATTTATAAGCGGTTGAAACCATATTTTTTATATATTAAAAATTTAAGATATTAAAATTGTGAATTGTTTTTATTATATTATAAATTTGAGTAAAATAATTAATCCGTGCTGAATTTTTACAGAACACAACTTTCTAATAAAATATATTAATTTTAAATTGATTTAAATTTATTTGTTTGATAGGTTTCAATAAAATTACCAATATAAAATTATCATCGAGAAGATTCAAATACATAAATCATCAAATTCACTGTATTAAGATTATTTCATTTTATAATATAATTTAAATTGAATACAATAATAAAATATAAATTGTGTAAATACCTATGATAACTAAATAACAAAAATAAATCATTGAATTTCTATTTATAAAAAGAAGAAAACATCATTGAAAATCCATTGCAAAGTTACCATCATTATCATGACTATGACAACTAAAATTATTATCACTACTATTGCCAAAACAATTAGAATCATTAAATTGTTCAGAAAAATAAAAAACAAAACATTTTACAGAAAAGCAAGCAAAAAAATAATAAAACAAACAATCACAAAAATTATTATTTTTATTGCACAAACAATGAAACCATAAAATAATCTTAAAAAATAAAAAATAACTTTAACAAAAGAACAAACAAAAACAACAATAAAAGAAAAAAACTAAAATAAATATTATGAGCATTAAAAAATCATATGATCAGAAAAACACATAAAAATAACAGGAAATACTAAAAAAAGAACAAAGGGAAAAAGAAATTACTAATATAAATTAAAATTTCAGAATTGGACCGAATAAAAACAAAACTCCAACAGAAATAAAACGACAAAAATGAAAAACAAAAACTAAAACTAAAAATGAATAAATACGGATAAAAAAATAAATATTGTCTAATAAGGACTAGAAAAACCAAAGGAATCGATACTAAATAAAAAATCAAAAGAAGCTTTTCAAAAACAATGATTTTTTATTTGTTTTTAAGTTTAAATTAATAAAATTTGGTGTTTTTAAATCATTTTGATATGCTAATATCAAAAATAATTTTTAAAAAATAAAAATATATAATTTTAATATATTTTTAAATAAAAAACACTTATAAAAACAACCGCAATCATAAAACATATATAACAGCTATCCGAATCTATTTATTTTTTTCAATTTCATCATGAATATTATATATTTTTCTTAATATCGTGTTGAGCTTGTCTGGAGAATCAACTTCAACACCAACTAATAAACTGAAAGTTTAGAGAAAAACAATTAAGAAGAAAAACTAAAAGTGGAGGAAATTTTATTTTGCCTTTTCTCGCAAAAAAAAAAAACTAAATACTATTGGATTTATCGGGTCTGAACCTTTTCTTTTCTTTTCAATTTACCCTTGTATGAGATTATTCTAATTTCATGATATAAATGGCAAGTTTGACAAATTGACATGGATGTGTCATTTTTTTCTTTCAAAATTATCCTTTAACTTTGGGTTTATTGAAAATTAAATTTTATGATTTGTTTTCTATGAGATTATCCAATATCATGACTAAAGTCATAAGTTTGACTTACTCAATTTATTTATTTTAATATATTTTTTTTAATTTTACATCTAACACAAGATTGATTGAGTTTTTTTAATTTATTTTAACTTGTTTTCTACTATGTTATTCTGATCTCATTATTCAAGTGACGAGGTTGATAGATGAACCTTGACTAATCTAGGTCAAGTTTTTATGAAAAACATTAGTTGTTTTTTTAAATTCTATTATTCAATGTTGAATTTATTGAAAACCGAATTTAATTATATGTTTTGATTTACTTTATATAAGATTATTATAATCTTATAACATGACATGTGAAATGACAAGTCAACCCGAGATGATCCAAATTGATCTAACATGTTTTTGTTTTAATATTTATACAAAATATCATATTGAATATTTATTATTAGTTAAGTTATATTTTTATCGATTATTCAAGTTATCTTTGAACCCTATCAAACGAGTCACATCAAATTAATTTTTATATGATTTAATTTTTCTAGTGCTAAAAAAACATTAACAATGTCGAAATATGTGTTTCTCACAATAAAAAAATAATATTAGCCACAATGAAGCATGTCAATAGTGTTCATTTATTAAAGTTGTCCCAAACACAATTCTCTTGGTGCTAGGCCGTGCTTGGGGGGATCAAGATTTGCGCCGAGGTCAAGATTCGTGCAGAGTCCATGCGCAGCGCCTGGACTCAAGGGGCGCCAAGCCATGCACCTGGCCATGGGTCAGACACGATGTCTAGACCCAAAATCGAGCTAGCTAGTAGATGTGGTGTTGATGGGCCCAAACCTGTTTTTGAGCAAAAAAAAAAAGAAAAAGAAAAGGGTAAAATACTGATAATTGCCGGTGCATTAATTTTATAGCAAACTGGGTATATATTTTTTTTGTATTGCAGAAAATCTCATTTTTTTTAGATAGTTTTTGCAGTTTTGGATTAATTGTTTAAAATTACGGATATTCCAGATTTTTACAAAGTAAAAATGTTCCTGCAAATTAAATCTCAAAACTTTTACCATATCCTGTCTCATGTGACGTCAAATTCTACGTGCGAATGCAAATACGAGAATAACCATTAAATTTTTTAAATAAACTTATATTAGAGGTACATAAATAAATTATTCCGTTTATCCTATTTCAGTCTTAGTAAATCCGGCTTACGTCCTCTGATTCACATCACCATGAATCTCTGTAAGATAAATAAATCCAATACTAAAAGAAATAAAAATTCAATTCCTAAAATAACTGAAAGAGAGAGAGAGAGACTAAAGAAATAATAAAATGCCCCCGTCTTCTCCATCCACCTTATTTGTATTCTACCTTGTTCTTCTTCTGTTTTTATTCGTTTCGTTCTCTTCTCCTTTCTCGCATACAAAGACAAAATAATCAAAAAAATCCACAACAACTGGAGAACCAAACAAGAAACAGATTAAAAAAAAATATCACAAAAATGAAATTCTCTTAAAAGAAAAAGGAAACAGAAGGAGAGAAATTAGGAATTTCAAGAATCTTCTCCAGCTAGTTAATTAATTTTCTGATATAATGGCGACGCCATTTTCTAGTATAGATGGAAGGGGAGCAGGAGGAGTAGCGGTAATGGCAGGTCCAGTGAATCCAATCGATCCTTCTGCACCGTCTAAAACCTGCCTAAAAATATCTGCTTTGAAGTCTCCAATTCTTATCTTCCTTTTCTTCCATAAAGCTATCAGGTCCGAGCTCGATGGCCTCCACCGCGCTGCCATCGCTTTTGCTACTACTGGTGGTGATATTAAGCCGTTACTTGAGCGTTATCACCTTTTTCGCTCGATATATAAGCATCACTGCAATGCTGAGGACGAGGTTGGTTTAACTATTTTTTGTTTCAAATTTGTTGATTTCGAGACTTTGATTGATTTTTGTATACCGAGTTTGTTCGGTTCAGTTTGCTATTTCAGTTTTCAATTTTTTTATCAGATTCTGTGTTTGTTGGTGTATTTGCAATCGATTGAATGGAGTTTTGGAGGTTTTTAGGGATTTGCGAATAAATCTGCCTTTTAATTTATTTTCCATTTTATTGATGATTTTGTATGATTATTGCTTAATTTTTCCTAGTTTTGTTAATCGTGGTAATTTGAGTTGATTGTTGTGGATTGGTTGACAGTGTGCTTTGTTTTTCGCTGTAGAGGGACAGTAGACAGGACCAGTTGAATGTTTGTGCATGGTTGCATTGATACATATGGATAGTATCTCTATACTTTGATACTAGTATGGTGGTGCTAAATATTTTTCTTATTGCAAAACAAGGTTCGGAAGAATGTGAATCGCCAATAGCAATAGCAGTTCATTACGTGCCCTTGTGATCGAATTACACGTGATAGCTTTGATTAAGGCTTTGCTGGATTGTTAAGAATGAGCATGTATTGGTGGGCTGATTAGTTTCCTAAACAACAGGTTTTAGAGGAGATCAAGTACCATGTGCCTTGAATTCATGCTGTCTTGCTGGAATATAATTGAAATTTCTCTCTTGTTATATAATTTGGTGGGACTTGGAACTGCCATTTCTTCTTGAATTACTTGATCACATATAGGGTGATATTCACTTTCCCTTTCCATTTCCTTTTTTGTCATTAGTGCACACAATGACGTTGCATCAGAGTTTAGAATTTTCTTTTGTTGCATTGATCAAAGTGCATATCCTCATTTCCAACTTAATGTTGAATTTCAGATTTATAGGGTCAAATCTTTTGAGTCACGAGACGCTTGTAACCAATTTGTTGTCTTATGTGCACTTTAGTTGGGTTTGCAGGTCGAATTTTGTCTACTGTGAAGATATTGTTGGTGAGTTACCATGTGCATGCTAGCCTCAATAAGGCATGATACTGCCACAACATAATATGAGACGCTTAAACAGTTTTTGTAACATTCATCGCATGTTTATGACAAGACCCTCTCAAATGCTAGGAAACTGAAATATCAGATAATTCTTCAATTGTCACCACTCATGGTCTTTGGTCATTAGACAAATTATCACATGGTAGATTATGGACTCCATATGTGCTGTTATGTACTTAATTACCTGCTTGTCTTGATTATGGTATGCATTGTACGCTATAATCACTTCACGTTATTTCAGTTATATTCTTCCCCCCCCTTCTAATCAGCATTCTTTTCGCAACGTATTAGTTATAGAATTAACATTGCATTTATACTCCTGTCCCTCCTTTCTTAAGTTATAGAGTATTGCATCATCTAACTAGCTCTGCCCCAATGGTTATTTTTATACCGATAATTTTGGGGTTGAGAGCTATTTGTATCTATACAAGCTGGTGGGGGCATCTGACACAAAACAAAATAAATTTGGCCAAGAGTTTAGAAATTACAGATATTACAAGTATGTAAAACGTTTGCTAAATGGACAAAGAAAATCTGATAATCATTGTTTATGCACAACAGTAACATCAACCATCTATCTTTCTCCAATTAATTTAGCTGTGAAATATCTTTATGATATATGATCTCTGAACTGAACTTATCATGGAATTTATCACAGGTTGACCTAGATATTATTATATGAACTGTGATGAATGAAAGAGGTATATTTTGGAGAAGTCTGTCACTTATTCTTGCAAGAAATACCAGCTTTGTAGCTTTTAGTAGAAATGGTTTTGTCAAATAATGGTATAAATTTTCTTTTCCACATGTTTGGCTATAGTACAAGCTTTATAATCTTGATGCAGTTCCCGTTCCTGATCCAGTAAAAGTGAAATGGGAATAAGACAATTGTTGCTGTAGTTTTATGCTTCTACTCTTGATCCTTCTACTGACCCAAGGTAGAAGGTGCTGTCAGAAACAACTGTGGCATGGATTTCCATGGTCATCTGTCAATTGGAATTTGATAGTTTGATCAAATCAATTAGTATTGGAAAGCATCAGTGCTTTTGTAGGTCTATAATATCTGAAAAACCTAGAAAACAGTGTGTCCTGGCTACGTGTATTGAAACACACAGGACTGGTATTTGGAACATTGACGTGGTCAATTATTTTGGTTCACTTCGCCCATCAGGTCTGGCACTACACAATGGTGTATAATCTCCCTTTCTCTTAACCTCTCCCATTCTCGATATGACTGAGATTCAATGGCTGGTGGTTTTGGTCTATGGATTATGCATGTGTCTTTATTAGCGCAGTTAGGTGGCATCTACTAATTAAAACAAGCATTTGTGGACAATAAATCCCGTGTCTAAAAGTCACTGTTACTATTTTCACATAGATTTTTAAGGTCACTGCTATCTATTTTCGAGAGAATCACGATTCATAGCATGATGAAGCAGTTAATGTGATAAATGATATTACCAGCCACAAATTTCATGTTTGAAAATGGATGATTTCCCTGTTCTTTGGGTCTAGCTTATAAACAATTAGCCGAGGAATCTGACAGTATGTTTTTTGTGACTAGGTTATTTTTCCTGCTCTTGATATACGTGTGAAGAATGTGGCACGAACTTACTCCCTTGAACATGAGGGGGAGAGTGTTCTTTTCGATCAATTATTTGAGCTGCTCAATTCAAGTATGCAAAATGAAGAAAGCTATCGTAGAGAGTTAGCCTCTCGTACAGGAGCCCTTCAAACATCAATTGATCAACATATGTCCAAGGAAGAGGAACAGGTATTCTTTTGTATCAGCTGTGCAAGGATAGCTTTGCATTTTCTCATGATAGGTTTAAGGCAATTTAAACCTGTTCCCGCTATTCTCTCAATCTGTTTTTATTCTAACCGCACATGATGTGCAGAGCTTTCTTTAATGCTTTAAACAGTTTAGGAACAAAAAGGAAAAAGAAAGATAAATAGATTCTGCAGGTGTAGGGAGATTGTAACATGTAGATTGTAGAGTTTCAGATGTAATAGTGAATGATTGACTAAACTAGAGAACAAGAAGATATTGAAAATATTGACTAACAATCAGAAATATTTCAACTTGAAATAAATATGTGTGTTGACTACTTCAGAAGAATCTGAAAGGTGCAACGAAATTCTGTGCATGTTTGCACGTTGATATTGATTTTCCTCCAACACATTAAACATGAATACCTGCTAGTTCTTCAAGCTATCAAGCATTCCTTGCTCTTAGAGTTGTCTCTGTTTCAGCATATGACTAATGTGGTTTGATATCCACTCCAGTTGATAGAAGTTATGATCACCACACAATGAGAGATGTGTTTCTAGTCTTCATGCTCTGCCATTTGTTATAAAAATGTAAAGGAGAAGGCTAACAATTCTGCAGTCACCTGACATTTGATCTGCATGAGGTGAAGTCTGTCCTTGTTGTTTCAGCTGTTCAATAATATTTTTCCCTAAGTTTAACAAGGAAAATGGGGACAATATAGGCTATAAGCTCTAATAGCAAATTGCCAGTTGCAATATCTTTTTTATACAAGATATATATGGTTGTGGCATGAATATTATGACACCACATCTTATCCTCCACAAGGATTTCCCTGAGGAATAGAGCGCACATCTGCATTGCTCAAGGGAAGACTTCTGGATAGATATTCTAGAAATAAGCACGTTTGTCTGTCTTTCAGATTTTCTACGTGCAACAAATTAGTACTGCTCAGAGTGAGTTGAAAGTGAACGAGATACTCTCTGAGTTTCGGAATCCATGCCATTGAAACTTCTCTTTCTAATTGGCAATCATATTTCACAAATAATTCATTAGGAGTTTGATACACCCAGTCAAAAATATATTTGAATTTCACCAGCTTGTTGGTTGTGGCAGGTCTTTCCCTTGCTAATTGAGAAGTTTTCACTTGAAGAGCAGGCCTCATTGGCATGGCAGTTTCTGTGCAGCATTCCTGTTAATATGATGACAGAGTTTCTTCCTTGGCTTTCTTCCTCTATATCATCTGATGAACATCAGGACATGCACAAGTGCTTGAGTAAGATAATCCCAGAAGAGAAACTTCTTCAACAGGTGAGGATATATTTGGCAGTTAATTTTTTTTGGATGGACTTGAACAAGCTGACCCAGACTTCTATTAATGAAGGTTTTTTTCTCCTGGATGAAAGGGGCAAAATTGTCTGACACGTGTAAGAGCTGTGAAGATAATTCTAAGGCCTGGTGTCAAGATTCAAGAGCACCAACTTTAGGGTGTCAAAGCATGAAAGGACACTGTGCATGTGAATCTTCTAGAATGGGTAAAAGGAAATATATGGAGCTAAATTGTGATGCCACCCTTTCCACTGAATTCCATCCAATAGATGAAATTCTGCTCTGGCACAATGCTATTAAAAGAGAGTTGAATGATATAACTGAGGCAGCTAGGAGCATACAGCACTCTGGAGATTTTTCTAATCTGTCTTCATTTAACAAGAGGCTGGAATTCATTGCGGAAGTTTGCATCTTTCACAGGTGCAGTTATTTTTGTGTTTCCATATTATGTCCTTGTAACATTGCTTAAGCGCTGCAACTTGTTTGTTTCATCAGTAGTGTGTTGACGTAACTTTTTCCATGCCTAAAGATAATTATTTGGGGGTGATTAGTCCTTCATAGTATGGTCCACTGGATGACTTATGCATCCTACCTCTTGTCATTCTTTTGAATCCTTAGTTGTGTTGTCTTTTAGAAAACCCTTCTCCTCAATAAAGTATGGAAGCTTTTGAATGGAAAAATCTCCTCAAATTTCACTTCTTTGAAGGCAGTTGAACTTCACGGACCTTTCCTTTTCCTTTCAGTGCCTTCACAGGACCCGAAGACAAGCATAATAAAAAGAGAACATGAATATTATTTTTTGTCTTATTATCAAACTTAACCATTCAAGATTTTTGAAATGCACCTTTTGTTTTCTATGACTGCAGTATTGCCGAGGACAAAATTATATTCCCTGCTGTAGATGCGGAACTCTCTTTTGCACAGGAGCATGCAGAAGAAGAAGTTCAGTTTGACAAGCTTAGGTGCCTGATAGAAAGTATTCAAAGTGCTGGAGCCTACTCATCTCTTACTGATTTCTATACAAAGCTGTGCTCCCAAGCTGATCAAATCATGGACAACATACAGAAACACTTCCAAAATGAGGAAGTTCAGGTAAGCATGTTGCTGCATCACCGTGGAACTTGTCTTTTCTACAGAGATGATTGTCTAGTTTCAGCATTTTCTAATTGAGCAAGAAGGAAAGGAAAGGAAAGAAAGATGGAACTTAAAAAATGTCACCTAAATATTGGCTGAGATTTAAAATCAACAGTCATGCACCTCTTGGCTTTTGCTAGCTTGGCAAGCCATCTGACATGTATATTGCATTGTCAGGTTCTTCCACTTGCTCGAAAGCACTTTAGTGCCAAAAGACAGCGTGAACTTCTTTATCAAAGCTTATGCGTGATGCCCTTGAAATTGATCGAATGTGTCTTACCATGGTTGGTAGGGTCACTTAGTGAAGAAGAAGCCAGGTCTTTTCTTCAAAATATGTACATGGCAGGTTCAGAGTCAATTCATACCTCTCCTTTTTATTAATACTCTTTGTATCTATATGACATTTTATAGAGGTTTTGCTGCTGGTACAGTATTCATGCTATCGATGCTTCATATCTGTCAAGTCCTAACTTGCAGTGTGATCTCTTGCAGCTCCAGCTTCAGATTCTGCACTGGTTACACTTTTTTCTGGTTGGGCATGCAAGGGTGGTTCTAAGAATGTTTGTTTG
Source organism: Salix purpurea (assembly GCA_027405865.1). Taxonomy (NCBI): domain Eukaryota; kingdom Viridiplantae; phylum Streptophyta; class Magnoliopsida; order Malpighiales; family Salicaceae; genus Salix; species Salix purpurea. The sequence goes on along the minus strand of JAOWLH010000012.1, from coordinate 8,116,240 downwards.
TCTTCAAGTGCTATTGGTTGTTGTCCTGTGAGAATCTTGGCAGGGACCGAGGAAGATACTAAACGGCAGTTCTGCGAGTGCAACCCTAGGTCATCTGTTGATGAGAAATCTTCCTTTGTCCAAGCTGATGGAGCTGATGACTGTAGACAGCCAGGGAAATGTGGAAACTTGTTAGCCCAGGAAGACAGCAAGGCTTGTCCCTCTTCAGGGCCTGTTGATACCCAAAAATCATCCTGTAGCAATAAATCTTGTTGTGTCCCCGGATTAGGAGTAAGTAGCCACAATCTAGGAATTAGTTCTCTTGCTGCAGCTAAATCTCTACGCTCATCTTTTAGTCCTGCTGCTCCTTCCCTTAACTCCAGCCTTTTTAACTGGGAAATGGACACGAGCCCCACGAATAGTGGTTGCTTATCACGGCCTATTGATAACATATTTCAATTTCATAAAGCTATCCGCAAAGACCTGGAGTATTTAGATGTTGAATCTGGAAAACTAAATGAATGCAATGAAACTTTGCTTAGGCAGTTTACAGGTAGATTTCGTCTGCTGTGGGGTTTGTATAGAGCACATAGTAATGCAGAGGATGATATAGTATTCCCAGCATTAGAATCTAAAGAAACACTTCATAATGTCAGCCATTCTTACACTCTGGACCACAGGCAGGAGGAGAAATTATTTGAAGATATCTCATCTGCACTTTCAGACCTCACTCAACTTCAAGACTACATGAAGAATGCAAATCATGCTGATGAATTAATTGGAAAGTTTGCTAATTTGTCAGATTGTAACTATACAGTTAGTCAGTATAATGAGCTTGCGACAAAACTTCAGGGGATGTGCAAATCCATTAGAGTAACACTGGATCAACATGTTATCCGAGAAGAACTTGAGTTGTGGCCATTATTTGACAGGCATTTTTCTGTAGAGGAGCAGGACAAAATTGTTGGTCAGATAATTGGTACCACAGGTGCAGAGGTGCTTCAATCAATGTTGCCATGGGTAACATCTGCTCTCACTCAGGAGGAGCAGAACAAGATGATGGACACGTGGAAGCAGGCAACCAAAAACACAATGTTTAGTGAGTGGCTTAATGAATGGTGGGAAGGAACTTCTGCTGCAACGCTGCATGCTACAACATCAGAGAGTTGTATATCACTAGGTTTCTGCAATCCTTTATTCATACTATCAATTTATTTTTTATTTGCTGTTGAATGTGGCACAGTTTGTGTGAATAGAGCTGCAAACTTGAGACATTCTGTGATGTTTCTTGAAAGTGGAATTTTATTCTAGCTGATATTAAAACATTTTAAAGATATCTTTTTCTTGTTCTATCTTATATCTTTTTGTTTAGGTACTGATCTTCATGAAAGTCTGGATCAATGTGATCATACATTTAAGCCTGGCTGGAAAGATATTTTTCGGATGAACCAAAATGAGCTTGAAGCAGAGATTAGGAAAGTTTCTAGAGATTCAACTCTTGATCCAAGAAGAAAAGCTTACCTTATTCAAAATCTTATGACCAGGTTTGTTCCTGCTGTGTAAACTTTCTGCAGTCTTCTGCATTACTATTCTTCTACTTGCTCTGATCAACATATTTGATTTTTTAGCCGCTGGATAGCTGCTCAGCAGAAGTCACCTCAAGCAAGAACTGGTGACCATTCAAATGGTGGAGACTTACTTGGACGTTGTCCTTCATTTCGAGGCCCAGAGAAACAAGAATTTGGGTGTGAGCATTACAAAAGAAATTGTAAACTACGTGCTACTTGTTGCGGCAAGCTATTTGCATGTAGGTTCTGCCATGATAAAGTCAGTGACCATTCAATGGATAGGTAACTTAGTGTTATTCAGTCAGACATGGTTTTGATTGGACTTTCTATTAACCTGATAGCATTTTAATTCTGTACTTTCAGGAAAGCTACATCTGAAATGATGTGTATGCGCTGCCTGAAAATTCAGCCGGTTGGACCAGTTTGCACTTCTATTTCCTGTGGTGGGTTCTCAATGGCGAAGTACTATTGCAGCATCTGCAAATTTTTTGATGATGAAAGGTATTCAGATTCCCTTTCCCCTTGATTAATTGATGCCAGAAAACATAAAAGAAAATAGTGGTTTCTGGTTACTCTTAACCAGGTAGTACATTTCTGGATTTCAAATAGAAATGCGATGTACATTTTCTATCATTAAAATATATTCACTTGTTCTTCCAAAATCTATAACTTGCAATCTCTTGTAGTTTCTCTAGCTTGGAAATTCAACGTTTCAATGATTATAATTACAGGGTGCATATGAAGTCAGATACATGTCTGGAATCATATACCAAAAGAAATATATCCGCATGTTACATTCTCTTCCATTTTATTTAATGGAATAATAAGATTGATTGCAATGATAATTGACTGTAAATGACCTATTTTCCTTTTCATTTATTTTTTAAGCCATGGGGAGAAAGGTACAGGTCTAACCTGCTTAGTAAAGCAATTCAACCATTTCAACTCTCCAATGGTATTTAAATTCATGCAAGCAACTGCTTCTGAACTCATCCTTACTACTTGTGATGCACTGAATTTATTTCAGGGCTGTTTATCATTGTCCCTTCTGCAATTTATGCCGTGTGGGTACTGGGCTTGGTGCTGACTTCTTTCATTGCATGAAGTGCAATTGCTGCCTGGCAATGAAACTAGCTGACCACAAATGTCGAGAGAAAGGTCTGGAAACAAATTGCCCAATCTGCTGTGACGACATGTTCAGTTCTAGTGCAAGTGTCAAAGCTCTTCCTTGCGGCCATTTCATGCATTCAACTTGTTTTCAGGTCTATTTTTTACTGGTTTTGTCTGGTTATTACCGATCTTTTCTGTTTCAATTTTTTGCCTGTTGCAATGATATGGTAAGTACCTTTTTTGGTGTGCCTGGTGCTTAATTCTGTTTGCACTTCATTGTGTCAGGCGTACACTTGTAGTCACTACATCTGCCCAATTTGCAGTAAATCTCTGGGAGACATGTCGGTAAGATACAAATTATTCATCTTGTCAGTCTGTTCTTCTATGATGCTATTGTAGAGTGCCATGGAGGGAAGTGATGTTTAGAGTTGCACATGGCGTATTAATGAGGAATACTTCCAATATCTTGAACATTTTTTTGTTGTTCCTTGAATGGAATTTATTTTGCTCATAAAAAATTATGATCACTTACAAGTACTACCCATTGCCTAATTTCTAGATCTTGTTAACCTAGCTATTTCTCTTCTCCAGGCATTGAGCATTTTTTTGTTGTTCCGTGAGTAAATTTTATTTTGTTGATCACAAAAATATATGATTACTTACAAGTACTGCCTGTTGCCTCATTTCTAGATCTTGTTAGCCTGGCTACTATTCTTCTCTAGGTGTTAAAACTAAATGGCTGGCGTGATCTTTTCTGAAACTTTTTAAAGTTCAAATAGAGTTCAGTAAATTCTTTAAATGATTCCTGATAACAAATAAAGAAAAAGGGATCATGAGAATTTACATGTACACAATGCGGTAATGACAGCCTAGAAAAATGTTTTTGGTTTCTTTCTTATATTTTTTTAAACAACATGCATGAGACTTGGTTTTGTTTGACTAGTTTAGAATCTTGCCTTACCTTAATGTTTGAACGAGGGGTCATTGCAGGTTCTTGTCTTTTCATAATATTTGTTTTGTTGGTTGTGATACTTATTTGGTGCTAGATGTGCAGTCTAGTTATTTTGAATGAATAGTCCTTGAAAGAATAGTATGGCGGTATGCTTGTTACTTGGACTGTTCTGTGCGCTTGCATTTTCCTTGTATTAAACAGGGTCTGCATACCAAATCCTCCTACTCTATGTACCAAAAGACTTCTGGAGAGATAAGCTTCCAAGCAATCCTCAACTAGCTGGCTGCTAAGAATTAGACATTGCATGCAGGGATCTTTTCAGCTACCATCTTTTTAGTTGCCAAGGAAGCTAGAGGAAATGTATAGACTGAAAAACACCTGAATTGCCTTAATGGTTCCGGGAGAAAACTGAGCTATTCTTTTGGACAAAAAATTAACTTTGAAACCATACCTGTATCTGCATTCTATTGAAGTATGCTGTTGAAATGTAAATGAAAACTTATTTTGGAATGCAGTGGGAATGTTTGTTCATGTCCATATTATGTACCAAGGATGATATAATGATGAGGTATATCAAACACTTCTGAAGGCATTGTTCTTTTCGTTCAGGTTTACTTTGGTATGCTTGATGCGCTGTTGGCTTCTGAGGAGCTTCCAGAAGAGTACCGGGATCGCTGTCAGGTAATTATCTGAACTTTCCTTTGAGCATAATCATCCTTCAAGGAATACTCAGACTGATTTCATTAATGCAGCATATATTGTGCAACGACTGTGACAAGAAGGGCACAGCACCGTTTCACTGGCTATACCACAAGTGTAGGTTTTGTGGATCATACAATAGCAGGGTAATTAAGGTCGATTCAACTGATCCAAACTGCTCAACTTCAAACCCGTGAGGGCATATGGCCTTCGCATGGCTTATGTAGGCATGTAAGCACTCCTTGCGCCCAACAATCATGTGGGTTTGTAAATGATATGCCATTACAATAGTCAGTTCCATTTTACCATTATTTTCCTCGGTTTTATTATTTTCAGCTAGCGGTGGCAGGAGCACCCACGTCATGCCGCATGGTTTTTGTTTCTCATATCATGCTCATTGGCTCGCCCGGTTAAAGTGTTTCCAAAGATGTGAGTAGGAAAATCGAAAAAAATTTTGTTTTGGTTTTTGAGATTTGCCCAAGTTACCTTCTGAAATATTACAGTCCTCGATTTTATAAGCTATGTTCTGAGTCATGACAGTTGATCTTGATTTCTGTCGCTTAGAAATCTTGGAGCACCCTGAGATTTTCTTGTGAAATCCCTTGGGAATGCTTCACTTTACATGTTTAAACTTTTAGGCTATTTGGTGTCGTGTTAGAGAGGGTTGGATGGAAGAAATGTACTTCATCGGATCACAGGCGCTTACAAGTGAAGCATGCTTTGTGGCTTGTATCTGCTAAATTGTTTCAAGGAGAATTTGACTCGGCCAACGCACCACTGTGACGGTCTAAGCACTTATACCTACCTTACACCTGAAGAATTTGACTCCGCCAATGCATAACTGTGTTTAGTCTCACCCCAGCTAACCTTTCGTTCTTCAGTTTCTTGTGGCCCCGACTTGTGGTCCAATCACCAATGGCAATGAAAGAGGGTTGCTAATGATCGAGACTCATCTTCCAATTTTCTCTCATACCGGAGGGGGGACGAAAAGGAAAAATAAATTGTGGTTGCTGCATTCGTCAGCCCAACGCTCATCTGGCTCCGAGGTTATATAAAACAGAGACAATTATGTTTTTGCCTTGACAAGACCAAATAGCACCTGGCTTGGCCAAGGCGATGTTTTACTGAATTCCTCTCCATAGCGTGTCACCCCGATGCCTTATCCAAGCTATACCTCTCATCAATTATGAAATTTCTGCAACTAAAAAAATCATCTGGCACCATCAAAACTCCAAGGATTCGCTATCTTATTTTCTATGAAATTATCGTCCATTAGCGCATGTTGAAATATATTACAGTCCTAGGTCTTTTAAGTTTTTTTTTTTTGTTAGAATCGTTTTTTAGGGATGATGAACTCAAATTTGATTATTCGAAACTTTGAAGATTCAACTGAAACTTTAAATTTAATAGAATTTAAATCTGTACTGTGCCTTCCTCTCTCTCTCTCTCTCTCTCTCTCTCTCTCTATTGCTAGGTGAGCTTGTCAATTGTGGAATTCATCATCTATTGTTTTGGTTGACAAAGGCATGATAACTCCACAGGCTCCTCTCTCCCCTGTTTACTTGGTTATAGTCTTATGGACACGAGTATAAGACTTTGAGGGGCAAATGACGTGTCAAACAAGAAAAAGCTAGTGCTTGACCCAGCTCCTGCTCGCCTATTTTGGCAATATTCTCGAGCGCACCCCGACTGTGGGAAAACCCCATGCCCTTTTTTTTTTTTTAATGTTTTATACATATTTTCGCTTACTTTTTTTTTTCACTGTGCAAATATCTTTTATATTTTTCTACACACACCCCGCAATCCCATGCATTCTTTTTTTTTACACAATCATATTCTACTTGTCTTCAAGACAACACTTTTATCGGAGGAGAAAAATGAATAATCAGTATCGTCCTCTAAACCAGTAAAACTCTTCTATTATTATCCCACAAGAATCTTTCCTTAGCATGATACAAATAGTCGTGCCACCCTACATCCACCCTCTATTCTCGGGAAAGGTAGAGGGTAATATCTATAACTCATAAATCACTGCGAGGCAAGAGATTTGAGACCCATACATACCCAACAAAACCTTTTTTTTTTGGATGAGAGTAGAACTCATCTCTCAAAAACTGTATTTTTTTAAAATCTGATGAATAACTAACTAGTTATTTTAGATTTTTATAAAAAATATATATCTTGATTTGAATTTAAAATTTATTATACAGATCACAAGTCTTTTAACATTATGTTACAACTCTTGAAATCATACCCAACAAAACACCATTTATCTTTTTTTTTTTATCCTACTGAACAGCCCAACGCAAAACTCAAACTAACTTGAGAATTATAAAAATACAAGTCAAGTACACTACCAATGAAAAACAAATCCAGAGATTCATTGAAGTTTTTATCGTTTTCATAAGATCATCCCCCTCATTTTTTATTTCTCAATTGCAATATTATTCTAAGAAGTTAATAATAATTTATTTTTTAAATAAATTACACTTACATGTAATTTTAAAAATTATTTTATCGAGCTTTAATCACTCAATGCTGTTTACTTTAATTTTTTATCTGTCTGATTTTAAATTTGTGAATGAGAGACCAACTCAAAAAACAAGCCATAGATATTAGCAGTTAGGATGTTAATATTGTATATCCATAAATTGTTTCACTAACCCAACTCCTTATACCCTAGCTGAGAGTTATGAATGTTTTACTCTTATTCCGTGCTATATTAAAATGAAATAAAAAAGGAAATAGTAAAAATAAGGGTATGGATGAATTTAGTTTTTTTTTAAATGCTTAAGAAGAAAGAAATTGTTTTTGTGTTTTAAAAGTGTTTTTTTTAAGTATTATTTTTTAGTGTTTTCCAGTTATTTAAAAATTTAAAAAATATTATTTTAATACAATTAAAAATAAAAATACTTTAAAAAATAATGAACATTGTATTACGCTCAAACCAATGCATTTGCCGTGTATGGTATGAAAGGTACGAGAGAAATTGTCACCATATAATATTCTAGTGGTAAGAGTTATTTTTGACATTGAATTAAGTACAATAATATAGGTAAAGTGCTATAAATTATATAATTTTTCCCTGTAACAACATTCAACACGCTGATTTATTTATACCATAGAAAGTAAAAAGAAAAGAAAAGGGCAAAAAAATCAGACAGCTGAAAATACGCTAGGACACAAAAAAAGAAAAGAAAAAATGAAAGAGAGAAACAGAGAGCAAAAGGGTCTTCTCTCAAGCCTAACGACTCAAACCTCTCATTCTTCTCTCTCTCCCCCTGATATAATATTCTGTAAGTTTTCAAAAACCCTAGCTGTTGCTTTGCTCCCTTCAATAGTATCTGGATCTTGTAGTTTGAATTATTTTTATATTATTATTTGAAACTGGCAATTTCGCTTTTGTTTTCCTCGAGAAAGAAACTAATTAGGGATCCGAAACTTGCTTGAACTCTGTGTTTCTTCTTCTTCTTCTTCTTCTTCTTCTTAATATTATTATTATTATTAATTAGGTTTTTGCAGATTCAAAGCAGAATTAATAAATCTCTCTCTATCGTGACAGTTTTTGCATTTAATTTTTAGAGGAGAAGAAACGACGGTCCGAAGGTGTTTTTTTTGGAGAGGAAGTGGGAAGGGAGATGGGTTCGAAGAAGACAGAAATTACATCTGCACCACCAGTACTTCGAAGAGATCCATATGAAGTATTATCGGTATCAAGGGATTCTACCGATCAGGAGATTAAAACTGCTTATAGAAAACTTGCTCTCAAGTAAGTTCTTTCTTTATTGCTGCTTTACCATTGATTTTTTTTCCGGGGGATTTGCTGCTTGTATCTGACTTTTTAACTTACGGGCTCTGCTAGTTTTCGATTTCAGAAGTTTGTTTCTTTATTGCACTTATTTATTTGCTGAATTGATCAGCTCTATTCAATCTTACTCGACGGAATTAGTTGTTGGGTCAGTTTTCGTTTCCCATGAAGTGAGAAATTTGGAATCAGTACTAGGAAACTGATTTATAAACAGTGCAATCTCAGGAGTTTTTGATAGATTTGCTGTCAATGAAGTGGGATTTTATTTTAAGTATGTGAATAGCTTGAATAATCTTGTGAGTTTGATGCACTTGTTTTGTTTGGGAACTGTCTGGTGTACCGTGGGAGTCGTTATGTTCCCATCCGTGTTCTACTTATATTCTCATGCTATTTTCCAAAACGGGCTTGGTAGATGCAGACCATCAATTTGATTAAAAGTGGAAAATTGAGGTCAATGAATTTGACGAAATTGCTTGCACCTTGGTAGGGTGTAAGTAGAAGGCAGGGAAGCTTTGGTTCTTTCTGTTCTAATTAAGGAAATGGAAGCTTCAGAAGAAAAAATTCTTTGAAACTTTTTCCTTGCATCCTTTTTTTTAACCCTAGGATGCACAACACTTCTCCAAATCAACTTCCTCCTTTGGTTTTCCATCCCAGTTAATGAACAAGTTACAGATGGTCCTCCTCTTATCATTATTTTTTTAGGCTCAAATTGTTCCTCTGTTTTCATCCCACCTCTTTCCTTCATTTCCTTTTATCTTCTATTAAATGAAGTATAACTGTTTATAACGGCAAAATGTTTGGGGTTTAGGAATTGTACATTTTGGAACTGGATGTCATGTTTTCCAGACATGTTCAAAATTGAGTTCCACTCAGTTGCCGTTTCGAAGCCATATATCCACATGACATAAACAAAATAAAATGCTAATATACAAGTCCTTTTCAATCAGTTTTGTTAAAAAAATTGTCTTTAATGCTCTATAAAATGTAATACTGAAAACATAAATTGGGTAATAAAGAGAATTTAGCTATTTCACCGTCAAATCCTTTCTTATAATTCTCTTTATAGATAAGTGAAGTTATTTTTGTTTGGAAAATTGTCTATATTCCTCGCATTTGCAAGATCTTTCATGCTCATTGTATAACATCCCGTTTTTGTTGTGGGGTAATCATTTGTTCAGTGACAAGGTTGTTGGTTGATTTTGATGTCAATTTGTGTACAAGCTTATGGTCAGTAAGAAATAAATTTTGAACAGGTATCATCCAGATAAAAATGCTAGTAATCCTGAAGCTTCAGAATTTTTCAAGGAGGTTGCATATTCCTACAGTATACTCTCTGACCCTGAGAAGAGAAGGCAATATGACAGTGCTGGGTTTGAGGTGCCTTTTTCTAGCTAGCGCTCATTCTCTCTCGCTCCCTCTCTGGAATTCCATTTATATTTTTAATGTATGATGTTTAGTGCTCCATGTTGTGAAAAATGATACTGGATAGTGTAGCTTGAGGGACTATTTTGTGCAGTTCGCTTGAGTTTCCCTTTGGCAGCTATAAAAGACAGCAATCAGGGTAACTATGTTATAATTATAAAGTGTTGAAAGTACCAAAAATATGAATGGCCAGTGAAACATAAAAGATAATATAAATAGTGGTCTAGCACCTTAACAACTAAACTTAGTAATAGCTTTCTTTTGGCCATATTTGTGCTGCTCCACATTCCGTCTATCTGGTTATGAGGAATGTCAGGGCATTCATTTACTCTGTCTAGCTAATTCTGAATAGTTGCATTTTTTAATACATAATGTCACATGCTGTCCCTTTCTAGAGTTATTAATTTGTCAATTCATAAAGCTGGAATATCTTATTTCCTTTCTTCTCTTAATTTTTACAAATTATATGTTTTATTTACCACACATCCTAATTTTTGGACTTTTATAATTATTTATAATCAGGCCTTGGATGTTGAAAGCATGGACATGGAAATTGATTTGTCTAATCTGGGAACTGTCAATACAGTGTTTGCTGCATTATTCAGGTGATTTGAGCTGGAAGTATTTGGATTTTTTTTATTTCTCTTAATTTTTTTTACAAGTTTCTTATTTGGTTGTTTTCAGCAAGCTTGGTGTCCCTATCAAGACTACAATATCTGCTAATGTTCTTGAAGAGGCTCTTAATGGAACTGTTACAGTCAGACCCCTACCTGTTGGTACATCAGTTAGTGGGAAGGTACTTGCTACATTTATGACTGATATAAGTTACAACCATACTCTTTCTTTTTTGTTGATGTATTTGATCTTAATTGCAGGTGGAAAAGCAATGTGCCCACTTCTTTGGTGTAACCATAAATGAGCAACAAGCTGAGGCAGGGATTGTTGTGAGAATAACTTCAGCAACACAAAGCAAATTTAAGGTTGTTTGAGTTTCAAGTGCGGTGAATATGAGTTTTTTGGCCCCACACCCCACCACTTTATATCTGCTTCCATTACTTTTCTTTTATGCTAATATAACAGCTCTGTGTTGCATTTCTGATTTGCAGTTGCTTTATTTTGAACAAGATGCCAATGGTGGCTATGGTTTGGCCTTACAGGTGCTATTCCTTTCTTGAATTCCTGTATGCTTATAGCTTATTCTTTCTCAAGGGAAAAACATTCTTTAAAGTTTTGGACTGGCAAAATCAAGGATGGAAGCTTAATAACTTTTGTGTTGTTTTAGCTTATTGCTATATTTTCTCTGTAAAGAATGCATGGAACAAAGTTCTGTACCTTTATTGATGTTGTGGCAACTTTTTATATGCTTATTGCCATATCCTTATTGGCTTGCAACTTTGGATGGCAGCGTTGTGTGTTTTTATGATCAGGGCTTTTTGTTATGACTTTTTCCGTATCAGTTTCTACCTATTAAGCCATCCATGTTCTTCTGTATCACTACAACCTGAATCTCACATTCCAACCACTTAAAAGGCACCCTTTTAGGTTTTGAATCTTAATATGTGCAATCATAATAATATAATATTGTAGTTTCAGGCAGCAAATGGTATTTTTCCAATCCTTTTTCACCATTACATGCACCAAAATGGATTGTACATTGTCATACCAATAAATAGCAAAGAATTTATCAAATTAGACAGAAAGAGAGGCTGTACCAACCATAGGATTGTTTTCTGTTATATAGATCTTCCGGGTTACTGATATGTGGTGCTGCTGACCTGTAATGGTGGATCAATGTTGAGGCTTTTAATTAATGACTTGTATTTACTTGATTTTATGGTGATGAAGGCGAGTCTTGAAAATGTCTGGTGAGCTTTATAAAGCCTGAAGACTGTCAATAACAAGCATTAGAGCTTGATATTACGAGTCACCATGAGAAAATCACAGGAATTGGATTACTGGATTACTGGAGCTCTTGGGCAAGGTGACTCATGCTGAATTTAATGGATTATCTTTTCCCTTAACATGTATTCCTTTTGGCTATTAGTGAGGAAAAAGAATATGCCAAAAGAGCGCCTCCCATTTGTGCATACCTCAAGTATTCCTTGGAAGCTAAAAGAGTTAGGTCATCTGCTAGCTTACAATTAAAAAAGTAGTGAACCAAGTATTGTGTTTTACTAACCTGCATCATAAAATCTATAAAGACGAGATCTCTTAAACTAGAAACAGGGTGTCTTCATCAAATAATCTTCTATTTCTCTCCCTCCTTATCAATTATGAGAGAGCGTGAGGAAGCACCCCAAAAGAGGATGTGATGACTCAGTAAATGGTAGCACTATGTGGATGATAAAGGTATTGCCGCTTGCCAATGGCAATGTCTTAGACAGGAAGATATTGTGGCTTTAACATCTGGAGATGAACTTCTTCTATCAGATGACTTGGGGCCTATCTTTGTAGTTTGAGTATTCTTTCTTTTGCAGTGGTACTTTTTTAAACAAATGTCTCATTTTGCTGCTGATTGAGCCTTGATATTTAGAATGAAATTCTTTATATTGGGAGTTTTGAATTGGGGCGTAATTAATTAAAGGAATTGACTAGTAAGAAAGATGACAGTATTCTTCTCCGATAGGTTGGTTTGCACTGGAAGCTTTTGACTTCAAGCGCCATCTCTAGTTGTTAACTTTCTTTTAGGTTCTGATAGTGTAGCAAATATCAAATAAAAGCTGTGTAAAGGTTCTTTGGATGGTTTCGGCCTTTAGTAAGGATTTTAGTGATCTTCCAGAAAGTTTGGTTTAGCATTTCCTGTGATGAATGGTATATGCTAATTTGATTTTTTTTTTTGGGGCAAGCTTAATGATTGTGGCCATGTGAGTTCCCCAAGCTGCATTGCAATTGTAATCCATATAGAGAACACATAAGAGTTGCTACTCAGGTGCCAAACTTCCTAAATCCTTGTTGTTTCTTGTCTGTACTTTGGCTTCCTCTTTTGCACAATCTCAGGTTTTGAAAGTACTTAGGTCTGCCTGGTAGATATTGATTGATCCTGGTTGAGCCAAACTGTATCAACCTTTTTATTTTTACATTTGTGCTATTTAATGCTACTATTTTTATCTTGCATTTGGACTTGTGTGTAATTTAACGAGGAAAAACTAAAGATCTCCTGTCTTCCTTAACAAAGTTGCGAGGAGCATATTTTCTCAAACATCAGAGTTTGATCATTTGATTGTAGAAGCTTCATTTCTTATGGATTTATTTTAGCGGTTCAAAAGCAAAGATATTGATTATTCATTTCATATTTCCCTGGAAGTTCAATTTCATTTCCATGATTACTGGTGAAATCAAGTGATATCCCATCCTTCCATTTAACAACTTCTGTTAGGTTTATGAATTTCCCTTTCTTAAGATGTTATGTACCCTGGATAGTGTTTCTGATCATCCTATTTTATTCGCTCGGCCACTTAGACATGTATTTAAATTGTTTGCGTGAGCTGTTTTGATGCATATGCTTAAATCATCAGTCACTATCCGGTGATGTTATAATCAAAACCTTGATTCCGGATCTACAAAACTAACTATATTGCTATCCATAAACAGGAAGATAGTGAGAAGACTGGCAAGGTGACCTCTGCAGGGATGTATTTCTTACATTTTCAAGTGTACAGAATGGACTCAACTGTGAATGCGGTATGTGGTCCCATCCTGTTACTTGCTTTTTTCCTCGTATTATTACTTTGGAGGGTGTTATCTGCTTTTTTTCTCTTGTGTGGCTGTGGTGATCTTTTTTCTACACGGTGGTGGTGCAGTTAGCAATAGCTAAGGATCCTGATGCTGCTTTCTTTAAAAGGTTGGAAGGTCTTCAACCTTGTGAAGTTTCTGAACTGAAAGCTGGGACTCATATATTCGCAGTTTATGGTTGGAACTATTTTCTGTGTCTTAGAGCATGGTTTAGTTGTCTTACGGAATCTTTATCGGTCTGACGATTACTGAATTCTTTCAGGAGATAATTTTTTCAAGACTGCTACCTACACGATCGAGGCACTTTGTGCAAAGACTTACGAGGATACCACGGAGAAGCTCAAGGATATTGAGACCCAAATCCTTAGAAAAAGAAATGAGCTACGCCAATTTGAAACAGAGTACAGAAAGGTAGAATCCGCTTTATTGATGTGACTTGCAAAGGTATTGGATGATGCCCATTCGTCCTTGAAATTCACTTGTGATGTTTTGTAGGCTTTGGCACGTTTCCAAGAAGTAACCAACAGATACAGCCAAGAAAAGCAATCTGTATGTTTCAAAACCTTGGTGTCTCCTGTTAGATGTTCTTATTCTACATGCGTGCAATATTTCCCAAATAAATTAGTAACATACAAAAGCATATACACATGCTATTGTAAATTTCCTTGAATTGTTTTCTGGAGCTGAGTTCATTGCAAGAGGAGAAGAAGGTCGTCTCGTTGCTTGTTCACAGTGACAAAATTTACATTATATCTTCTCCTTTTTGTCTCTTCAGCAGGGGAAGGTTATATGATAGAAAAAAGTAGAAAAATGATTTTTTACGATGAGGAAATTTAAGGATGTAGCTTCTCACTCTACAACCATTTGTCACCTGAAAATGCTGGGAAGTTCTGTTTGAGATTATTTTCCCATCCAACTTAGTATTTGATATCTTTTTTCCGTTATCATGGTGGGAATCATAGCTGCCATAGTTTTCTCTGGTTCCATATCTCCTGTTCGCACTGAGCGTTGGAGGTCCAGGTTCTTTTCTTCAGCTCAGCTTACCATTTTGGTTGCTGCAGGTTGATGAGCTGCTGAAACAGCGGGATAGTATACATGCTTCATTCACTGTAAGTAAGATGGTGAGCTACCTAAGTAATGGAAGTACAAGCAATGTTATCGGTGACGATTCAAAAGCTGAGAGTCCAGTGGAAGATGGAGGCTCTGATGGAAAGGATAAATCCTCCAAAAAGAAATGGTTCAACTTGAACCTTAAAGGGTCTGAGAAAAAGTAGACCTCAAAAGGTATTTTGATGATTTTGTATTCCTTCGAGGGATTTGACTAGATATCTATCACTGGTTTAAGTACTTGTGCCGCCCACTTAGCATGCATAGACATGCCTTGTATTATTTGTTTGATTTTTTATTTTCTCTTTTAGGGCTTTACTGAGGTGGTTTATTGCAGCCTTTTCCGAAATGGTCCTGTAAGTTTCAAAGTCTGAAGGAATGCACCTGTATGTATAATTTTAGCTCATATTTTCTTAAAACTGCACCGCACCTGTCTTCTTAGTTCATGTAGAACCTGAACACATTTGTTGTAAAGTGAAATAAAACATTCTTTTGTTTATTCCATTTTTTCTCTCTCGTTGATGAAGGCATTTAATATATATTTCGTAATGTATCCAAACAGAAATGAGCAGTTTCTGCACATTGGTAACATTATAGTCAAGCTGGCATTCGTACATGAAAGCATTATTGTATTCAGGTTTTGCTTATTTATTAACAACTTGACTTTTCTTAAAATAGATTGTTAAATCAATCTGATGGCCAGTGACTAGATAGGTGCTCAGCCACTTCAATCATCTTCTGACCTCGAAGTAAATATATTATATATTTCCACGAATTACAATTATCTGTAGGCGTTTTCGACAACATTGTATTTAAAACATTCGTACATGTTTGCAAAATTTTATTCTTATAAACATGGGGTTGAGATTTTGAAACGATTGTGAAGACAAACCTCCTATTTATAATTACTATTGGATGGTAGTTTTTTTAAAGTAGAAAAAGACCTCCGGTTGCCGACATAAGAAATAGCTTTGCTTGTACATAAACGATGAACTTTTCCCACCAAAATTTAAGCTTTTTCCGAAAGAATGAGGGATTTTATTTTTTCCACCTAAAACCGGATTTAAATTGTCTAGGACTGGAGTACCATTTCTTTTGATCATTTGGGAGAATTCCAAAATCAGTTTCATTAATTGGAAAGTTCATGAGATTCATCGAGTGTATGATCATCGTCTTAAAACTTAAGAAGGGTTTAAGCATTGAGGGCAATTTGTGGTCTTCAAACAGCATTTCATAAAATGCTTTGAATTTTATGGATTGAAATAGCAAATTATAGCTTAGCTCATCTAATTTTAAGAGTAAATGATCCATTTCAGTTTATGACCAGGTCCCTCCAGTTTTTCACTACTCAAAGCTCGTAACTGGCACCGATTTTTCCTTGAGCCTTTTGTTATTGATATTTACTCTCAAGAGAAAAGAAAAGAAATAAAATAAAATAAATAACTTGCGATGATGAGTTGGAGTGAGAGAATAGAAAACAGTACAATCTTAGGTCATCTGTGCGAGGATGACTTTTAAATGTGAACAACACAACTAACACGAACTCCCTTTCTTTTAATCAAACTTCTTGTCTTGAATTAAAAACAATTGCAGCTGTGGTTGCATCTACTAGGATTTTTCCGGCAAAACAATTCCTCGAGGACTCTTCGTTTATACGTGCACAAGGGTCTTCATAATTAATTAATCAATAATCACATGAGGCAGTTATAAACTGCCTGAACCCGTAATATTCCAGCTTTTAATTTTTCTGATGAACCCTTTTCAGAGACCAAGTCCCCGCATTCACGCTAAGGAACTATGATCCCGTTATTTATCAACATGATGCTCCAAGTTCTTATAAATTTAAAGTTGAAAAAATAATCAATATATTCTCATCTAGAAACCCTGAAAGATAGTTTTTCAGTTTTCAAAATTTATTACTGAATTTAAGAAATAGTTTTTTAAGAATTCCTTACAGTTTTTTATTCTTTTTTAAATGAAAAAACTCAGACAATATAATTTTTATTATGAATCCAATTAAAGGTTTTCTTTTTAGTCAACAGTATAACTTTTTAATAGTAAAAATCAATTTAAATAAAGTAAAACAAGTTTAATTTTTAGGTTGTCACGCATATAATATCTTAAAATGATTATCATAAATTAAAATTCATATATTTTTATGAAAATAGCTATAATCCTGATATATTTCTTGTTTTTTTGGTGAACAAACTTGTCTTCATTCTCAATAAACATACATACATATATATATATATATATATATAGAACTGGAAAAGAAAAATAAATACTTACTGGTGAACAACCAAGAGATTCCCTGCTACAGTCTTTATTATATTTCCGAGTTTCTTGTCACCTCTATATACTTGTGGGTATAAAAATTGCTGGCAACACCGAGCCTTTTATTTACCCATTTTTATAAATATTTAAATTGGTAAAAATAATTGTATTTATTTGTGGAAAACCTTCTAATTTCTTAGAGAACTTTCGAGAAAAAGAAAAGGAAAACTCTTCTTCTATCCTTATTCTAAATGGACTTTAAGCTGAAATTTGCAATTAACTAAACAACTTGATCAATCAATTGATCTTATTGTTAAGGAACCATCTCACCTAAAAGTTTAAGCTTGTAGGTGAGGCCCCATAATATGATTTATATTATTCTCTAACACACTCCCTCAAGTGAAAGCCCTTTGAGCTTAAAACTTGCACAGACCCACATCATCTTGTGCTTGATTTTTATCAAATAGAATGGGGGTGGTGAGATTCGAACTCATGACCGCTGGGTCAATAAGGCTCTGATATCATGTTAAGGAACCATCTCACCTAAAAGCTTAAGCTTGTAGGTGAGACCCCATAATATGATTTATATTATTCTCTAACACTTATTGAAATAAAACTAAAACATTAATTAAATGAAAACACTAGTCCAATTTATACTCTACTGAAAAAAAAGTCTTCAATCCTTCAGCTTCCCAGATGCAATCTTGGAATCAAATTCTTCAATCTTCAACAACATTGAGATAATATAGCTGCCCTGATTAACCTAAGACAAGGGAATCTTTGCTACGTAGCAAATTTTAAGGTGGTCGGTATAATTTAGCAGAAATTTTAACCTAGAAAGCAAGATGAAGTTCCCAACTGCTTCCTCGAGGTGAGGCATCATCATCAGGAAGGTATTCAAATACAGAAATGCAATGTGGCCACCAACACTGTATAAATGTGATTATTTATTTAAGAGGCGAAAAGTACGCATAGACCGGTGACTATAGAAAACACAAGTTGCAAAAACTATGATATATAAGAAGGCGTAAGCTAAAAAGAAAACTAATTTGGAACATTACAAGTATTTAAGTAACATCAGCTAGGCGAACCTGTATATAATTTGTTGTGATATAAGTTGTTGTCATGTCACGTGCAGATGTTTCCCCACTATATAACTCTGGGTTAGATGTTATGTGTGTCTGATGCCATGCTTTATTAGAAACCAAAGCACATATATTTTGTCTCATTGATTGACTACGGTATTCTACTTCTAGACTTATTTCGCAAGCTTCTGTTTTTTTTTAGATATTAGAAAATGTATTCTCGAAAAGTATATTTTATAGAATTAGATGAGGAATTAAAATCTCGGTTATTCTAAAATTTTATAAGAAATATATTTTAATTTGAATTTAAAATTTTTTGTACAAATCATAAATTTTTTGTCATCAGACTACGGTGAGCTTCCATTTCATTAAAAAGAAAAAAGAAAAAAAGAAAAATCACACTTAGACGGTGATAGAGGTTTGAAAGGTTTCATCTCATGTTAACAACATGAAAAAGGGTCACCTCACATGACTTAAAGCCAACTCCACCCCACCCTACTCCTCCTTTCCTACATGTTTTTTAATGAAGTAGGTAGTGTCACTTGGAATACATGGAGGGTTCTTTGCCCGCAATGTTTGGGATTCTTTTTTTTTTTTTAAAAAAAAAGAGAAGAAATTGAACGCTTTGAACATATCATGAAAGTGATTCCCGACTTGAAAACTAAGTCACTTTGGGGCAATCTTTTTATCTTTTTGGATGCTTCCAAAGTAATTGTTGCAAAAGGGAAGAAAGATGATTAGAAAGTTAATGGAGTTCTAACGTGATAGGATCATGTCTCAAATAATCGTCGACAAATAAGTTTTTTTATATATATTTATAGACTCATTGGTTAATGTTCTTAGATAAGCACAGCTTTGGTGGGCCATCTATGTGATTCGGGTGATCTTCTTAAATGATAATATCGGCATCCCTTCAATCAACCAGCAAAGTAAGCATGATTAAGGCCCCTAAAAGTGTTTTTATATCCGACGGTGGAGACCATCGACAAAGAAGGGAGAAAAAGAAAACCTTCGTTGATGAGGGAGGAAGATGGTGATTGGACAATTCTTTCACCACCCTACCCTCTCTAGCTAAGCTGCTTACAACTCTTTCCAACGGGCCCACTGCCACAAATTTGCACATTGTATTGTACCCCACTGAGGGGTGGGTCCTACCATAGTTTGTTCATAACAGGGAGAGGCCAATTAGATTTACCCTCGCACGTGTTACCCTCCATTAGAGGAGAACCCCCTGTGCCTGTGTCTCCCAGCCATCTTGACAAAACTCCTTCCCTAGCCATGGCGGCCTCTTCTGCTGCCTACCATTCATGCTTTCATTGACAGGCCTGTTTTTTTTTTTTTTTTGAGGGTATGTCCTCCGTTGATGTGATTGTCGGTGCTACAAATGAAGTGCATGTTTTTCTAGTGCGGTTATATTTGTTTTTTAAATAGATTTTTATTTAAAAATATATTAAAATAATTTTTTAAAATTTTAAAAATATCATGACATTATGAAAAATAAAATATATAAATATATATTTTTTTTAATTTTTTTTTTTAAAAAGCACTGCTAAACAATCTCTGTGACCAGGAAGTTTCAGCCGATCACGGTTTCGCCAGCCCCACAAAGCACACAGCAGGGAAACCCTAAAATCTCCCCCCCTTTCCCCTTCTAATTATTAACCTCTTGTCGAGGAAGGGCAGCTCATTTATCAAAAGGATAGATCATAACTTTATAATTTAACCAGTTCCGGTGCTTTGATATCTGATCTCAACATTTTAAAATCTAAGCACTAGATCGATGATGATCAAGCACTGTCTGAGAGGGGTCACATGAGTGCGTTTTATTTTCAGGCGGGAGGAACCAGGAAGTACTCCTCGATCCCCCCCTGGTGGGGGGGTATTGGCCCAACCTCTGCCTTTTTTTTCTAACCTTCCCGGGATTGAAAAAGACCTGAAGAAAAAGATCATTGGATCCAACATGCTAAAGCAAAAGGGGTGGTTAGGTTTCATAAAGCTTTTTTCTAAACTAATGGAGATCCCAATAATCTAACCTCTGAATCCATGTACGTTGAAATTATCATTCAAGCTGTTTGGATTTACGGTAAGATTCGTTTTTTAAATGTTTTTTTTTAATATATTATAATATTTTTTATTTTTTTAAATAACATGCCAGAATAATATAAAAAATAAATTTCAAATAAAATAAAAAAAATATTTTTTTCAAAATAATTTAAAACTAACAAATAAGAGTCTTAGTATATGTTTGGAAGTGTAGTTGCAGTTGTTTTTTGAAGTGATTTTCATTTAAAAATACATCAAAATTATTTTTGATATCCGCCCATAAAAAAACAAAAAAAAACTTAAAATAATAAAAAAATCAGTTTTTTTTTTTAAATATGACTTTTAAATCTCACCGTCTATTGCAATATTTAAAACCCATTTTAGGAACTTCATTAAACCTAACGGGCCCACAGGCAACTATTCACCAACGGGCCATCACAACAATCCCATCAGACCCCCCCATGTTTTTATGCGTTCGAGTAGATAAGGATAAAGAAATTGGTTAAATTAAAAGGGAGAAAAAAATATTCAAGAAGCCACGTACATTTCACAACCGTTGGTTATGATAAGCTAGCTTGACCTTTAGTTTTTTCACTGGTGGTAAAGTCATGTACATTACCCTCATAATTAAGAATTAAAATTGTCATTTGGTTATTTATTTAATTTATTCATAAAATGGGCATGCAAATAGTTTAATTTATATACACACCTCACACCTACGAGGAATATTATTTCTTCTACACACATAAATACGAAGAAAACATAGATATAGTAGAAACAGTACTTGAATTTGAACAATTTAAATAAAATATTAGCTAGTGACAATCATGTTTACCGATGGAAGAATCCAACGGTCGAAAAAGAGCATGAGGGTTCAACTCAGAGGATGATCATCAGCAAGGTTCATAGGGGATATTGACAAGGCTTCTTTTTTCTTCTATATGGGAAAATTTGACAAATTGAAAGAGCCTTTTGAATACACCACACACGAGAAAGAGGGGACAAAGGTGGGTCATGCCTTGGAGTTGTGATGAAGACATTGCAAGGAGGTTTTCAATAATTATATACATCAACAATAATATTTATGCTCCTCTTCAAGCGGGTTATCACAAATTTGCTAAAGAAGCCTCTCTCTCTCCCTCTCCCTCCCTCTCTTAGCTACTAAGATTCGGAGAGATCTCTCAAAAAGAAATAAATTCTTATAGTAATGAAGATTTCAACGTCAATCACGCAAACATCCTCGACATTATTCATCATCAGCACGAAATGGTAGGACCATGTGATAGTTGGAAGCACCTGAACGTTTATATTCATAAAATTATTGTTTGATTTTTCCATTCAGTTAGCCAGTCTTGTATACTTTATTTATTTATTATATAAAGCATGGCCCTTCAAATAAGTTAAAGCAACCAGCCAGGCTAAGCGCAAGCTCAATTTTCTAGCTTCCTATGTTGACTTCAATTCGCGCAAAAACTCCCATCATCACAGGGGAGGGGGAGAGAGAGAAGTGATCAGACATAATAGTGAGAAAAAAGGTGATATAGTATATATCATGTGAAACATGCGTATCAATGATAGATATGCAAAGATTCAGATGGCGACACGCGGGCCATCAAGATGTGATTGATTAGTTCGGCACTTCGGCTGTGCTAAATCTTGAATGTATCTTGCTGTTTTAGGACTTGGATCCGATGATGCAACTATATAAAATGCTCTGCATGCATGGATCAATGGTTTGACTTTTCAAAGCGAGCATGGCGGGTGCTCCTGGATGGAGAGCTACACTGCCTAGCTCTGGTCTTGAGATAGCAGAAAACATGTCTGGAGTTGAAAGAGGGGTCTGTGTTTTGTAAAACCTGGGCATGCATTATTAATATTTAGCAGCTTGAGATACCGTGCCACTAGGAAGCAGAGACATGGGCTTCCCGGTGGGGTTCGTTCCACTCCAACTATTTAAGAGAAGTAAATTGAACTCCGGAGTATTTATCATCTATACAATAAGTCTTGAGTTTAGATAAAAATTAAAATAATTAAAATTTTACTCATTTACTTGATCCCGTAGTATTATCGGGATAGAGTTTTTTCATATACAAAAAGTAGTGAATTGAAATTACAAAAGTGCCTGAGCTCTAGAAAGACAATCGAAGATATAATCATCTACATGCGCAATTTGATAACCCGAGTATTTTGTTTAACCCAGGTTATGGAGGAGCAATGGCATTATATATAGAGCCCGTTTGACACTGTGACCAAGCCGTTGTTTTGCTGAAATTCAATTTTTTTTTTATTTTAAATGAATATATTTTGATGTTTTTAGATCATTTTGATGTGTTGATGTCAAAAATAATTTTTAAAAAATAAAATTATTTTGATGTATTTTGACACGAAAAACACTTTGAAAAGCTACTGCAACCGATCTCCCAAACAGGTCCATAGTAGAAAGGTACGTGTGTCACGTACGAAGTGGTTCGCCGGGAGTTGTCGATGTGTGTTGAGCATTAATGTAGCCAATAAAGTCTCGTTAATTGGTTGATCAAACCAATTTGTTAACTTTTAATTGGTCGCCTTAACTATACATTTCATCACCTATGAAGTGAACGCAAGTGGTCCAGACATTCGTCCACAGTTTTCTAACCTATTGCATCACAATCACTAGCGCTTTTTTAATCCCACGTAGTTATTTTTTAGATTCATCTAATTAAAATTCTAAATAAATTGAGTTCAATAATTCTTTTTGATATAAAGACGAAATCCTTTTAATTAAATGATGAGAAAACCAAAAAGATTTTGATAGCTTGGCTAAAAATATAATAAAGAATCGTTATCATTACTATTATGAAACTTGCAACTTGTTAATTACCATTATTATTATTATTATTATGTTCAATTAATTATGATCTAATGGGACTATTATTGAATTGAATCCCATTGCCTAACAAAGGGCATTCTTGCAATTTACCCCATATACACCGCTGAAAACTAAGCTCGGGATTGTCACTATATCTCAAAAATATTTTTGACTTTTAAATTAATTTTTTTTTGTTGTTTCTAAATTATTTTCAAATGTTTATATCAAAAATAATTTTAAAAAATAAAAATAAAATTATTTTAATATATTTTTAAATAATAAAAAATACTTTAAAAAAATAACATCAATATCCATTAAAAAACAGCACCAAGAAAAGAAAAGTGGTGTTACGCTGTAGAGAGGGAGAGAGAGGGAGAGATTCGGCCGAGACAAGGGCAATCCTTTTGGGTCCAGAGCGCTCTTGGTTCGTGTTCCCAAAGACCATCGCACACTTTCTCCTCCTTGGGATGTCCGCAACTATCTCTCTATTACACATCACGCTACTCTTTTTATTTTATTTTCTCAATTTTTTTTATTAACCCTGTATATATACCCCACTCATGCAACATCTCACCTTGTACTTCACACCCTGAGCTCCCACACCTCTGTCTCTTGTTGTTGTTTCTCTTTCACTTTGCTTACCTATCTAAAAATGGCAGAGCTCGACTACGAAACAAAACATAACCCATCCTCTACTCGCTTAAAACTATTCGGCTTCAACTTCTCGGAAGATGAAGAGCTGGTAACCACAACAGACTCGCCCAAGTCATCTTCTTGTAATTCTCCTGACGACTCCTCTTTTGCCGCTGCTGCGACGACAGCAGTGGCTACGGTTTCAGGAGACAGCAGGAAATACGAGTGCCAGTACTGCTGTAGGGAATTTGCAAACTCACAAGCCCTTGGTGGCCATCAAAACGCACATAAAAAAGAAAGACAGCAGCTCAAACGAGCTCAAATGCAAGCCACAAGAAACGCAGCTGCGGCTGCAGTTTCGTTCGGTAGAAACCCTATGATCTCTGCCTTTGCTCCTCCCCCGCATCTCCTGGCCCAAGCAGCGGGCCAGGTTGTGATCCCGGCGGCTTCTCCGTCGTGGGTTTACTTGCCACGGGCGGCACCACCGTTTAATGTTTCACATGGGTGCGTGTTTCCTAGTGGGGTGGGTGGGAGGGGTGGAGGGAGCTTGCCGTATGGTGACAGTGCAGGAGATTTCGGACTATCTTCTGGTGCTAGTGGACCACACCAACAAGTGCAAAGTAGGGCCCTTTTTAGCAGAGTGGTTGATTATCATAATGGGCCTACATCATTGAGTAGGTTCTCCATAGGTGATGGCGGGCCTACCTTTGATGAAAAGCCAGGCCTGGACTTGCATCTTAGTCTTGCTCCAGCTGGGCCATGATTTTTCTAGGAGTGACTTGGAATGTTATTTTCCAGGTCGGATATTTGTACATTTTCAAATTTTATTTATTTATTTTTGTGATGATTTATTTCACTAGATCAGGCCTTGCTTCTTCACCACTATTTTAATTTTATCACTGACTCGCTACCAATGGCAAAATATTTGCTTGTTAATTTTGTGTACACAACTCGGTCGATTTCTATCAGTGGACACATCCAAGAAGTTTCTTCGAAGCCTTGAGGTCACATTACACTAGCTGTGACTTCTTATCAGACCAGGGATCATAAACAGCTGTTCAGAATGCCATTGCTTGGCGCATATATTAGGGTTTCGTTTACTTCTCTTCTCAATTTTATTTTTTAAAATTTATTTTGTACAGATTCATCATGGCATCTGACAGCAGGACAATCTAACATGCTAGCACCATTATTAGAGTTCAGATGTTTCTAATTAACATGCATGCTTCCAGATGCCAAGAGCCAGTTTTTTTCAACCTTGTCAAGTCAATCGCTTTCTCAACACCGGCGCATTCATCCCATCGAGCCCTTCCGTATTTTCCTTTTCAATACTCTTATATTATATGTAAGCTTTGCAGAATCGATGGTCAATTCATGCGGGGGTGAAAAGAAAAGAAGAAGTTCTCTCCATTGCAAGAAATAAATATTAATATTAATATTAATTATGAGATTAGAATGTAGCTTGAGAAAACTAAGTTCAGCTATCATTATTAATTAATAAATTCAACGGGAAAGAGAGAAGGAAAAGCTATCATCTATCAGCAGAAAGAATCAAAGAAAATACATTCTTGCACGAACTCCAGTCTCCAAAAAACTAACAAATCGTTTGATTATATAGTGATTTAGTTAGTGCCTCTTGTCAGTGCCTTCTGTCTCTTGACTTTTGAGTGATGCGATGCGGGACTAATCACATTAGCAAGACCAGAATCCTCCACACAGATTGTGGTCAAATTATTACTTGATCTGGGGTGTGGTGAAATCTGAACCTCTCGCCAAGAAAAAAACTATGGTATAAGAAAATAATAGCCCTCCTAGCTCGGTGCTAGGTTCCATCTGCCACCAATATTAGCTTCTAATTATTGCCTTAAGATATTGTTTATCACCTATTCTTTAATCAGAAACACGGCCCCTTAATTACATTATCAGCACCAGTTGGAGCTTGTGAATAAAACAAAGCTTGCGTGGAACCACTGTGACATGATAATGCAGGTGAAGCATCTAGACATCATTCTAGCTAGGGTTTCCACAAAATATATATATATATAAAAAGTTGACGTATAAACGGTCAATAAAGGTCATGCAGATCTTCAAAACGCAAATCTTTCATTTTGGTGCGAAAGTGATCAATGTAGAACTTTAAAGTAGGAACATAATTACAGGGTCGGTCCTGTAGTGCATATATGTCTGTGAGTGACCATAGCTGGCTTGGCTAACTTTGGCCAATAATTAAAATTTGTTCACCAAAAAAAAAAAGCAGCACCACCCATTTTGGCCGGATATGCTCGTAAGAGTCCTGACAGCCAGGCAGGATTCAGGAGATAGTGCACTGGACAAGAATATTCCAAGGATTTGATTGAATTTGGTTGCTTGAAAAGATAGTGTTTGGGGGTTTGATATTGAAAAGGCAGAGCGAGCAAACGTAAATGCATTTGAAAACTTGTGCACTAAGAAAAAGTTTCTTCCTTGGACCCTTTTGATTCATGAATACATTTCCAAAAAGAACAACTCCTAGTGGCAAGTGAGAAGAGGAGTTAGAGAAAATCAAAACCCATTCCCACAAGAACATGACTTTGCATTTAAAACACATATAATACTAGCTGGGGATCGGGCCCCGATCTGTTGCTTCATTGATGCCCCTAAGACTGATGGCGACTCGCACTTCCTAGGTTACCAATCAAAATCCCTTTCTCAAAAACTATGTCACGAGTGGGGAACCATTTCAATATATATGAACTTAGACATATAATAATCATAACCCAAAATGATTTAAAAGTATCATTTCATTCCTCTATCGATCGCCATTTCGTTGCCTAGTCACCATGATTTAGACTTTTTTTTTTTTGCGCAATTTGTTTGAGTATTCGAACATGATTGAGCGCTCTTAAACAATTAATCGATAATTCGACGAAACTATGGGACCATGAAACAGTATTGAACTTGGAAAGTGTTTAATATTATATTTATGATGTACTGTATTTGAAAGTGTTTTTTTTTTGTATATTTAATTTTTGAGAGCATTAATTTGATGTTTTTTAAGTAATTTTAATATGTTGTTACTAAAAACATTAAAGAAATTATTTAATGATTTTTTAATCTAGGCATATTTTTGCAAACACACTCGTGTCCAATAACTAAATACGCAAGTCATTTCTCATAAATTTATAACAAAATGAAAGGTAAGAAGTGGGCTGCTTAAGACTTTCGATAGACATGTATCCTTTTGGTTCATTTTAGCGCCTTGTGCCAAGAAGAAGAGAAAAACTTGTATTACGGGATAAAATTATTCCTGATGAAGAACAGACGACTGGTCGTCTGTTCCTTAATGAAGGACAGTGCCGTTCATCCCTTGATGAAGAACAGAAGACTTGTCGTCTATCAAGTGATGAAGGACAGAAGACTTGTCGTCCACCATCACTATCTCTGCGTACACAAGGATGCAGATAGCAGCACACACATTGTGTAATATTCTCTTTTTCTGTTATACTCAGTACATCGTTTCATTGTCATGAGCTGGTATAATTTTCCAGATTTTATTTTGTTCTTTCTTAGTTTGTTAAGTTTGTTATGTAAAGTAATTGTTGGTCTGGAAGTGTATATAAAGGCCCCCCTTCTCTGTGAAATAATATAACGAAGTTTTCTTCATTGAAGAGAAAGGATTTCAATTCATCCTTTTCATTTCATTCATTCGTTTGTTCTTCCGTTTCAAGGTTTTGATAATCTTACATGGTATCAGAGCTAGGTCAATAATTTCTCTCTTTTTCTTTTCAATCAAACCATGGAAGAACAAACCCCAACTTCACAATCCGCAAATACAGAAAACCCTAAACACGTTTCTTCTTATTTCAACTTCACAGATCCAAATAATCCCTATCGCATAGAGAATGGCGATCACACATCCTTGGTTCTCGTCACTGAACTGCTCACCACTGAAAATTACATTACCTGGTCACGGTCAATGCGTCGAGCACTTAGAGCGAAGAACAAGCTTGGTTTCATTTTTGGAAGCATAGTCCAGCCGACAGATGAAGAAGATCCTTTGTTTGAAATGTGGGAGAGGTGTAATGACATGGTTGTTTCGTGGATACAGAATGCAGTGAGCATTGATATCAAGCATACGCTGGCTTTTGTGGATGATGCTCAAGTGGTATGGACGGAGCTCAAGGATCGCTTCACACAGCTGAATGGTCCTCGCATATTCCAGCTTAGAAGAGATTTGGCTAACCTTCGACAGGACAGAGACTCTGTAAGTGCATATTTCGGTAACCTCAAAACTCTTTGGGATGAGATGATTGTTTATAATCCTATGCCGTTATGCACATGTGGTCAGTCTAAGATGTTAAATGAAAGGTATCAGATGGATTATGTGATACAATTTCTTATGGGTTTGAATGATCAGTATACTAATGCTAGAGACCAAATCATGTTGATTGAACCCCTCCCTAGCATTAACAAAGTGTTCTCTTTGATCCAACAACAAGAACAACACCATCAACTTACCAATAACACTCCCTCTTGTGAATCTATGGCACTAGCTAGTAAGTTTGTCAATGCTCCCTTCAAAACAAGTAATAGAATTTTCACAAAGAAGGAAAGATCATACTGTCAACATTGCCACACACAAGGACACACACTTGAAAACTGTTTTAAAGCTGGAAATGCTGAACCTCCAGTATGTTCTCACTGCAATATGAGTGGTCATGTGATTGAGAAGTGTTATAAGGTCCATGGGTATCCCCCGGGTCACAAGTTGTACAAGGGAAGAGCTGCAAGTTCTTTTGCCAATCAAGTAGCTCTGTCTACGAGTCCCAGTAGGGAGGAGGTGAGTGAGGAGAAAATGGTTTTCACCAAGGAGCAATATCGTCACCTCATGAGCCTTATCCAACCCAAGAGCATGCTGACTGAAATTCCCTCGGCAAGTCAGACTTCAATCAATTCCAAAACCAGTGTCACACCTCCAAATATGTCTGGTAAAATCATGTTTCATAATGATATATCTGCTGCATTTTTAAAGCCAGATAGTATTTCCTGGATTATTGATTCAGGAGCTACAGACCATATGGTGTGTAGCCCTTCTCTTTTTACCTCTGACATTACAAAGGTATCTCATAGGGTAAGTTTGCCTAATGACACCTTTGTGTCAGCTACACATCTCGGCAAAGTTCAACTTACCAATAAGATTGTCCTTAAAGATGTTTTATGCATTCCTTCATTTTCCTTCAATTTGATTTCTGTTAAAAGACTTACTGAAAATCTGACTTGTTGTTTGATTTTCATAAATGACCTATGTCTCATACAGGACCTTTCCACCTGGACCACAATTGGAATTGCTGAAGTGAGAAGTGGCTTGTATCACCTAGTTCCCAAGGCAGTTCCTCCTTCGTCCTTAAACGACCTCCTATCATGTTTGTCTCCAAATTTTCCTTCAGTTGCTATTTCTGTTAAAAGTAGTATAGATGTGAATGGCCTTTGGCATTGTCGCCTCGGCCATATTTCTGATTCACGAATGAAGTTAATTGATGACCCTGTTGTGAGAAACAATTTGCTTATTAATGAAAATTCTCCTTGTTGCATTTGTCCTCTTGCCAAGCAACATAGACTTCCTTTTCCTATTAGTTCTCATAAATCTTCTAGCATTTTTGAATAAGTACACTGTGATATTTGGGGACCATGTTCTACCAATGCTTATGATGGGTCAAGATATTTTTTAACTTTAGTAGATGATTTTTCTAGAACAACTTGGGTTTACTTACTTCAAACCAAATCTGAAACAAGAAAGTGTATTGAATCTTTCTACCACCTTGTAGAGACGCAGTTCGACTGCAAGATCAAGAACATACGTAGTGATAATGGTATTGAGTTCAAAATGAGTGAATTTTACAATGGGAAAGGGATTATTCACCAACGAACCTGTGTTGAGACACCCCAACAAAATGGGATAGTTGAGAGAAAACACCAACACTTGCTAAATGTGGCTTGTGCACTATTTTTTCAATCCAACCTTCCCTTATCATTTTGGAGTGATTGTATCTTGACTGCAGTTTACCTTATCAATAGAACACCTACTCCCTTACTTGACAACCGAACACCTTATGAAGTCCTTTTTAATGTCAAACCATGTTACTCTCATTTGAGAATTTTTGGATGTCTTTGTTTTGCAACAACAATAACAAGTGGAAGAAAGGAATTTGATCCGAGAGGTAGACAATGTGTCTTTTTGGGTTATCCTTTTGGAGTTAAGGGGTATAAGTTGATGGATTTAAGTAGTAAGGTAGTTTTTCTTTCTAGGGATGTTGTCTTTCATGAAACACATTTTCCTTTCAAATCATCTTCTCACAGCAGTAAGGAGCATTCACCTTTATTTTCCACACCAGACCTGCAAAATTCCCTTACCCGAATCATTCATCTGATTTCCAGTATTCCCCACAAAGTGAAGACAACACCTCTACATCACCAGACACTCCATCCACATCTAACAGTCCTACCTCTAAAGACCTCAGCCCTGAAAATTCATATGTCTCTTCTGATCCTGTTAACCACAACACCCCATCACCTTCACCTCACATTGCACTTCGAAAATCAAATAGGAACAGAACTGCACCTGTTTATTTGCAGGATTTTCATTGTCAACAAGCTGCACTCACTTCAGATTTCCAATCCACGGCCCAGGTACCTCTTTCTCATACAAATTGTTCTTTTCCATTGTCCAATTACCTTTCTTATGACAATTTTTCACCCAATTTCCAAGCTTTTGCCACTAAACTTTCCATCATGGTTGAACCGACCTCATACTCCACAGCAGTTAAGGATTTGGGTTGGTGCAAGGCCATGGATGCTGAATTGCATGCCTTGGAAGAAAATCAGACTTGGACCCTCACTGATCTGCCCCCTGGAAAGGATGTCGTGGACTGCAAGTATGTGTACAAGATCAAGAGAAATTCAGATGGCAGTATAGAAAGATTGAAGGCTAGATTGGTCGCAAAAGGGTATACTCAACAGGAAGGGATCGATTATCACGAAACTTTCTCTCCCGTAGCAAAGATGGTCACTATGAGATGTCTTTTATCAATTGCTGCTGTACGTGGCTGGCATTTGCATCAATTCGATGTAAATAACGCCTTCTTGCATGGAGACTTAGAAGAAGAAATTTACATGAGCAAACCACCAGGGTATAACAAAGGCACAGCTGGACAGGTATGTAAGCTTCTCAAAAGCTTGTATGGTTTAAAACAAGCCAGCAGACAATGGTATGCTAAACTTACCTCTTGCTTGTTGGATTTTGGTTTCACTCAATCAAAAGCTGATTACAGCTTGTTCACTATGTCTACTAGCACTTCTTTCACAGCACTCCTTGTCTATGTTGATGACATAATCCTTGCTAGTAGTTGTATGACGAATATTGTTGCAGTCAAGGATTGTTTGCATGAGAAATTCAAAATCAAGGACTTGGGTGTTTTGCGATTTTTCCTTGGAATAGAGGTGGCAAGGTCATCTTTGGGCATACACATTTGTCAACGCAAATATGCCCTTGATATTTTAGCCGATTCAGGTATTCTGGGTTGTAAACCAGTAAAAATTCCTATGGATCAGAATTCCAAACTAAGCAAGGATGCAGGTGACTACTTGGTTGATCCCTCAATATACCGAAGACTTATTGGCAGATTACTCTACCTCACCATTACGAGGCCTGACATTAGTTATCCAGTGCAAGTTCTTAGCCAGTTCATGGATAAACCTTCACAGTCTCATTTGACAGCTGCTCACAAAGTTCTACGATATATCAAGTCTGCGCCTGGACAAGGAATATTACTGTCTGCTACTTCCAGTCTAGAGTTGATTGCTTATTGTGATTCTGACTGGGCTTCTTGCCCTGACACTCGTCGCTCTGTTACAGGGTATTGTGTTCTACTGGGCCAGTCCCTTATCTCATGGAAATCAAAGAAGCAAAGCATAGTTTCTCGGTCTTCTGCGGAGGCAGAATACCGAGCCATGGCTGCAACAGTTTGTGAGCTCACTTGGCTCAGGTTCCTCCTTACTGATCTACATGTCAAGCACTCTCATGCAGCCACCCTTCATTGTGATAATCAGGCTGCACTTCATATTGCCTCAAACTCGGTTTTCCATGAACGTACAAAGCACATTGAACTGGATTGCCATCTAATCAGAGACAAAATTTTGGAAGGATTAATTGTCACCAAACACGTTTCCACTCACCTTCAACGAGCTGATCTTCTGACAAAGGCACTTCCTTCTTCCCTTCTGCAATCTCACTTACTCAAGCTGGGAATTGTTAACTTCCATTCTCCATCTTGTGGGGGCGTATTACGGGATAAAATTATTCCTGATGAAGAACAGACGACTGGTCGTCTGTTCCTTAATGAAGGACAGTGTCGTTCATCCCTTGATGAAGAACAGAAGACTTGTCGTCTATCAAGTGATGAAGGACAGAAGACTTGTCGTCCACCATCACTATCTCTGCGTACACAAGGATGCAGATAGCAGCACACACATTGTGTAATATTCTCTTTTTCTGTTATACTCAGTACATCGTTTCATTGTCATGAGCTGGTATAATTTTCCAGATTTTATTTTGTTCTTTCTTAGTTTGTTAAGTTTGTTATGTAAAGTAATTGTTGGTCTGGAAGTGTATATAAAGGCCCCCCTTCTCTGTGAAATAATATAACGAAGTTTTCTTCATTGAAGAGAAAGGATTTCAATTCATCCTTTTCATTTCATTCATTCGTTTGTTCTTCTGTTTCAAGGTTTTGATAATCTTACAACTTGTAATGCAGGGTTTTAAAAAATTGCACCTTTGTCAACCCATTAATTATTAATAATTAACATCTTTAAGGAAAACAAAGACTTGCAATGGAGGACTTATCAACCCTTGATGACCCTGCCTAGTAAGGCAGGTTAAGCATCTATTCTTACTTTTCCTAGAAAATGACCTCAAACACTACGGTCAATCCATAATTCCATACCATAATCAATTTATTTTCCTTTTACTATATATTTTTACATATAAAAAATAAATCCACCTTTTTTAATATCCAAGACCAGATGAATGATGATAGTTTTATTTGCAAAAAATATATATGCTCTATTAATTATCAAATCAATCCTGTGAATTTATCTTGATAAATAAATAAACTACCAAGCAGCGTTGTCTTCCTTTAGAAGTGTAACGGTTGGTGTGACAATAGCTCAAAACTTCCCGATTTTTAGTATGTTTGCTTCACAGTTTAAACATCAATGGTGGGTGATTGGAAGCGACCTGATTCCACTTCTCTGAAAATAATTGCAATTTCTTGAGAATATTTTGATGGCAGTTTCTTACATGGAATGCAGGTCTGATAGATCAAACTTAAGTTGAGTGAACGACTGGTTTTGTTTTAGGGTTAACGATCGAGCTATGCCTATATATATGCTGGAGGGTCTATTGGATTGGTCCCTAAGTCCACAAATCCTTATTTATATTCTAATATATTTCCCGATAGTCTTGTTGTCACCTTTTTTATGAAGAAAATAGCATTCAATTAATTTAATTTAATTTTGAAAAACAAAGACTTTTCTCTTAAATATAAACTCATGTTAGAATCCACGTGTACAAACTAAAATAAGAAAAATGGTTCCAAAAAGACAAATGCACATATTAAATAAAAGAATAAAGATGTTTGAAGCAATAAAAGGAAAAGCTAGAAAACTATTATTCAAAAATGCTTAACTATAAAATAAAATAAAACGAGAAGGAGAGAATGTGAATTCATCTTTGTCAATGTAAACCAAAAGGAGAAGGAGAAAATGTCAAGTATTCAATATGCATTTGAAAGCATGGTGTTGTATCAATGAAGAAGATTGTTAAAGTTGATAACCCTAAAGATATGTTGACGAAATCTATTGTTCCAGTCAAGTTCAAGTATTGCTTCGACTTGTTGGTTTATATAGTACTTAAAAGGTGCTTGATAGAGGCGATCAAGACCTTAGCCTACAATCTCATTGTTCTGGCCCACGTGTTAACCAATTGAGCTAAAATACAATTATCATCGAAATAATTAAACTAACATGTTAACATGGTTGAATGTTCTCAAGAACAACAAAGCAATATAATAACCAGTGTAATTAATCCTTGATGTTAATTTTGAATTGCTTGAGCTACCTATAGAAATATCAATAATATTCAAGATCAAAATTACACTTTCAACAAATTAAGGTAAAAAGTTCAATGAAAACCATTTAACAGGTGACCCAGTGATAAGAGTTTGATGGCTACTAGAGACTTATATGGTTGTTAACTTTATAACTCGTTGGATTAGTCGAGGTATGCGTAAATTGACCCGAACAACAATGTTAATAAAAATAATCAATAAGACCACAGAGAGATGATTTTATTTTTCAAAGTAGCATAATAGAAAGTTTTTTTTAGAAATAACATTTGGAAATTTACTTTTGAGAAATAATATAGTTTGAAGAGTAGCATTTGTGACCTAAGATTTTGCTTTTTAAAAAAAAAAAAAAAAAGTTGAGGCAATTTCTCTCTCCCGCCTCTCAACTCCATGTTAAAAACAACAGCCAACTCTAAAGATTATATTTAACACTATTCACAATTAAACACAACCTATAATTTCATTTTATTTTCAACTAAAATCATAATTAAACAAGCTCAATTATTTTTATATATCAACACAATCAATTCTTGTAATATTCAAATATATTGTTTAGCCACATTTAAAAAATTTACGAGCTCATGGACAATTGAATTTATACCTAGTTCAACAAAACTCTAAGTTAATCCAAAATCTCCAACCGGACCCGGGGGGGGGTCATGGTTTTGACATTTTAATTGGAAATGAACAGCATGTTCGAGATATGACTATAAGTTTTAACTGTTAAAACTTTTCAGGTGTAAAGTAATTCAAGTGACTTTTGGCACCAACTGCCTTGTGCTGCTAACAAGAGTTTGAACTGTGCCCACTGGTTCGACGAACTGTTAGGGGACCTCGGAAAGTTTCCAACGACTCGGACCCATTATTAATTGCCACGTGCATGGGACCATGGACCCCTACAATGGGTTTGGTTGGTAGCTTGTTTGACTATTTGCATCCATCGCCTCTTTTTCCTAGGAATTGATTGACCTGGAACTACATAGGACGCATTCAAATTAAAGTCTTTCAACTACCATTGATTGCAAATTACCATTTACGTTTGTTCATGTTTACTTCTCTCCCTAATCTTTCAAACTCGCTGGGAGCCAGCTTTGTACAGTCCATGATAATAATCTTTTTACCTTTTCTGTTTCTAATCCGAGTGGGATGGGTGTCGACATTACGTTATTGCTTGTCTTCATGGTTACGTTGTGTTTTTTAAAATATTTGAGTTTTTTTTTTAAAATTACTTTTTTTATGTTATTTTGATATACAAGCATTAAAAGAATTTTTCATTTTTAAAAATATATATATTATTTTAATACAATTTCAAAAAAAATATATATCTAGATGAAGTGAAACTACAAAAGTCCAAGCTCATATATATATATATATATATATATATATATATATATATATATATATATATATATATATATATAGAGAGAGAGAGAGAGAGAGAGAGAGAGAGAGAGAGAGAGAGAGAGAGAGAGAGAGAGAGAGAGAGGCTTCAGTCTCTGCTTTCTAGGAGGGGGAAGTGGGGGCCTAAGAATCGTGATCGATCTATAGTTTTTCCATGATAATTCCTGCACCTAGGAAACTTCTATTTAAATACAATAAAGACAGGGCGCAAGTTGGGCCTAATAGCAAGGTGGCAACTACTTAGGGTGCTTTCATTCCAAAATTTCTTAACTCTCAATAGCTAGCTCCTCCTCCTATAATATATTTAAAAAATTTAATTAAAGCCGTAAACAAATTTATTGGAAGACCAAATCGAACTAATTTCGTTGTTTTTCAAGGTTTTTTCTTTTCTTTTTGGGCCTGTTTTCCTTACGCAGTGAATCACTAAACTTTCAAAAAAGAAAAATTAAAATCTTTGTTTTGCAAGTAATCCCAGCCATAAAAACATAAACTCGGTTCATTACCACGAAGGAAAAAACTTACAGATTCATTGATGTTCTTAACAATTTCATCATTTTTCTGGACTTTATGTTGCATCGTCATGTTCATAGTTCACGCCCAATTTCATCTTGATGAATGGTTGTCATTTGTCAAGGACCAGCTTTACTAGTTCCTTGCCAGCCACAAAATCTTATCCTGTTAGAAAAAAAGCTATCTCCATTTTATAGAGCGCACTAAAAATAAATCCACCACCCCAACATCATGAGAGAATGGAAAGAAAGAAACAGTAACATACTAGGAAAAGTTATGTATCGCGTAGAGCTTCCTGAACGAGCTGAAGAATGTCAAGACATTACAGTTTCTAGCAATTTGTCCGTCCTTGTAATTAATCACAGAATTTTCGACCATAAGAAGTTATTACCTTTGATCATTTCTATTTTCTCTGTTCTTCAAGAACAACCGAACAAACCTGTAACCCCCTCTCCCCCAAACCTTTAGCAAAAAAACACAAATATCTCCTTAGCAATAAAACCATGATTCAACCCTAAATAACATAATTTTTTTTGAAAGTATCTTTTCTGTTTGGATGTAATTAAAAAAATTCATAAAAAATACCCTTATAAATCCATCCAATTCCTCTCCTTTTCTCACCTAATGAAAAAACCAATCATTGACCTACGGGGTTTTTTTGTATCGAGTTCAGAGAGAGCAAGAGGAATTAAGAGGATTTTCATCAACTTTTCCGTAAATTTTTATTGTGCAGATGAATTCAAATAATAATATTAGTTTATTAAAAAAATTCGTAGATTTTTTTTTATTATTGTACGAGTATCTGTTTTTGAAATAAAGTGAGGTCGTCTTTTTACAATTTGACCTGTGGGAGACCTGCAAATACTGCTGTATACCGCATCACATCACTTCTCCTATAGTTCATTTGAAGGCTCGTTACATTTATGGTCTACATAAAAAGAACTTATTTTCTTCTGATACAAGGCTGCTTAACAGGAGGTAACCATATGATTACCATCCTTCCTACATTGTATCTTGATTCGTCAAGCTTGGAAGAGCAATTTCTTGTCGCCTGCTACATGAAAAGGGTCCCGCTGGCTACTTCACAGGGCCATGATGTGTGAGAGAAGTCCTCCAATGTTACAACATAAACCAGTACATAAATCAAAACCTATTAATATTTTCTTCATTCCGAGTCTAAGTGGTATAAAACAGTAGAAAGTGATAAAAAAAATATCTGTATCACATGCAAAAGCTGGGGCCAGAACGGTTGTCTACTGTCAACTTGAAGCAGTTTGTGGTAGTGGCGTTGCCTCTTCCACAGCTGTCTTTGCCTTATCTTCTTTCTCAACAGGAACACAAGGTCTCCAAACTGTTTCCTTTCCCACATCCATTAGTGCGATGCCCCTTGCAGACAAATCAGTTCTGATCTGATCACTTTTCTTGAAATCCTGACTTTTCCTTGCCACTGCTCTGTCCTCGATCAGACGCATAACATCATCTTCTGCCAGTCCTGCTCTCTTCAATGCCTTCCCTTTTAACTGCTGCAAAACCTGTCCCAGGGAAAATCTAATTTTTGCTCACAAGTTTCAAAAGGGAGAAAAATCACATTTTACAAATCATTAAAAAAACAATTGGGAACTTTGTATGTGTACAGTATGGTCGTATCTCGAGCCTGGATAAGCAGGGTTGCAGTAGGTTGTTGTATACAAAAGAAATCGCTAAATCTCACCTCAGCGCAAGTGCAAGGAGGAAGCAACCCCAGAATTCTCAGAACTTCTGTAACTTCTTTCTTGACTTCAGTAACGGACCGAATCAATGACAGTTGTTGCTTCTTTTGTTGTTTCTTCTGGCAATTATCAAGGAAAGAAGTACACATTTAATCTCCATAAATGCACAAAAAAGTGTCCACAGCAGCATAGTGAGATGACCATACCTTCAGCATGACCAAAGAACCATTTATGAACTTCAAGGCTTCTTGGAAAACACCAGTCAATAAAGGCGAAGTGTTCAGATCATCTGACATTTTATTCTCAAAATCTTCATGTAGCCTAGAAATGCATTTTTGGGCATCAGCAGTAATGGCAACCAGGTTGCCATTCTGTCCTGTGCCCTCCTTCAGACTGACTTCGAGAAACGGCAATAAAGCATCCTCACAATCTTGCAATGTCTACAATCACAAAATAAATATAATTTACTATAAGTATGAATACTAATGATATCAAAGTGGCAGCATCTGAGTCTGTCACCGAGGGCGAGTGTAGATGTGGATGCAAGCATAGGTGTGCTTATGATTATTCTTTGTGTTGAATCATGGCACTACATTTACCGGAATCAAAGCACAGTGATAAGGGAAATGAACAGGTTATGAACAAAGCATATCAAGAAAGGAAAATGAAGAAAAGAGGTTCATTTTAACCCCCATAATCATGCATCCCAATCCAAGAGAAATTCTACTTACAATAAATTGCTAGCTAAAAGCAATCTGGAACTCTGTTTGAATAGCACTTGGCAAACTTTACTGTGCAACTCAGGTCAACAAGGATTGCTTGTAAATCTAACCGAACAGCAAAGCTCTAAAAACCACCAACTAGTGAAAAAGTCTCAACTTAAGGAGACAACCACTGCAAGTTAAATTAAAATTCTAAAAGGAAAAAGTAGACTGGGCGGACATATTCCCTACATAGGCATGCACAGCTGACACACTGACATGCACGAACACAATTTTAAAAAGGTGGCCCTCCATGACTGATTGAAGGCTTATAAAAACTTTGAAATGAAAAGTTTGAGGAGCATGCATAAGCATCAAACCTGATAAATGTAGAAAATAGCATCTGATGAGCTTTCCAGCTGTGAAACAGAATAATTGAGGGGAGAGCGATAGTGTGCACTTATCAAGAAGTGCCTCAAAGCCAGCGGATGATATCGTTCAGTAATCTACAGAAAATTGTAAAGGGAATCATAAACACATACAATGAATAAAATGAAATTTCTTTATTTAAAAAGAAATTCAATTAAAAAAAGGAGCAATGACAACTAAAAATGATTATCGATTTACCTGGCGAATTGTGAAAAAATTACCCAATGATTTTGACATTTTCTCATTGTTATTGGTTACATGACCATTATGCAACCAGTAACTCACACTGCTCTCTTCACATGCAGCACAGCTCTGGGCAATCTCATTTTCATGATGAGGAAATATCAAATCAATTCCACCGCCATGGATGTCAAATTTGAAGGTCAGATACTGTGCACTCATTGCACTGCATTCTATGTGCCATCCTGGCCTTCCAGGGCCCCATGGGCTCTCCCAACTTGGCTCGCCTGGCTTTGCCGCCTGTAAAAGTAGACATGGGATATAGTGCAATGCCAACAACTTTATATATTTACAGTGATCTTGAAAGAGATTTATACCTTCCACAACGCAAAGTCAGCAGGATTGCATTTCCTTGAGTCAACAGCAACGCGTTCCCCCGCTCTATTATTTTCTAGCCTCTGCCCAGATAATTGACCATAGTTTGGGGATTTTTCAACGGCAAAGAATACATCCCCCTCCACTGAATATGCACAGTCTTTTTCTATAATCTGCATAAACATTGGTCTCCACTTAAATACAAGAAAACAGAACTCTCTTGCAACAACTTAATCACATCTATAAAAATTGAAGAAAAACTTGGGGTTCATCTGGTAACCTCGAAATAATCAATTAAACAAAGCTTTGGCTATACATGATGCAGAAAGCAACTGATGTTCATGTCACAAACACATAACTGGTTCAAAGGAGCCAAAAGTGTGCATCAGAAGCAAATAAAAGGTGCAAGTAGAGTGAGCTGCACTTTGATTTAAAAAGAAAAGGAAAAAAAACCTGTTCCTCTGGGTTTTACATATGTCAGAAGTTCTAAACTACCTATTTAACCAAATCCATTTGGGTTATAATAAGTTACTAAACTTCAAAAGTATCAATCTGGTTTAAACACTCAGAGCCAAAACATTTCGAGAAATTCCTATATATCTAATTGATTATGAAGGACCATAATAGATGACTTACGATGTAGCATTATGCACAAATTACTTGTTGCATCTTGACACTTCCATTCTCTATTTGTTAATATGTTATTGCCATTAGTCGGTGGAGAGATTACAAAGACTAGTGGCTACCACAAAGGTAAACCACTAAAAATCACAGTTAAGAGTTTAATCCTGTTTTAATTGAATGTACCCTGGATTCACTAGAAATTTGAATGCAGCATCTTTCTTGATGTGTACAACACAGACACGGCAGAAAAACTCATTGACATGATATGAAAAATTGGAAGGGAATAAAGATCGAACTGCCTTACCAACACTCTGTACAATATTCAACAGTGAGCAAATAAATTTCTACAAATGTCAAAATATGCCCCACTTGGGTGCACACACAAGCACACTACCACACAGAAAGAACAATAACTGAACTTAGTCAACAGCAAAGTGAACACAGTAGGGGGAACCTGAGTTATCATGTCCTTAATCTGATCCATGTGATCAGATACACGTGGCTGATGGGTTGGAAGGAGGCACTGCAGATCATTCATGTCGACAAGATATTCTTCACAAAAACGGCTACTTAAAGATAATGGATCTTCACCAAGCTCATTTGCCCGGCGAATTATCTGCAAAAACAGAGATTGGTGAATTTTAGACAAGACACTAGCCAAAAGTAGAGAGCATTGATGTATGCGCATGTATATTTACAAATTTTATGAGCCATACATTATTGTATGAGGATTGACCTGAACAACATCGTTATTGCATAAAGCCTGTAGTAAAAGTAAAAAACTGGGAAGAATTGAAAGAAAATGGAAAACAAGGCAAATCTTGATGTTGAGGCGTTAAACTTCTGGCCAGTTTTAATCATTATGAACCAACTTAGAACCACAGACTAGAGAAAAAAATTTATTCTGACTCCTTATCTTTGCCCACCTTTAGGGCAACTTTACACGTGTACAGTAAAAAAAACTGCGTACATCATCATATCCTGGCTAAAAAAACCCAAAAGTGTGCACCCTCTGAATGTTTTGTAAGCCTATTTGAGGTTTTGGGGATTAGGAGAGAATTATCTAATGCTCCACAAGCAGACTTTGTTCACAAAAACCATAATGGGACATATATAAAGAAAGGCTTTCTTTGGGGCCAGGGGTGGTCACTGCCCCTTCTGAAAACTGACGCTGGATCATAAAAAACAACGGCACAAATTTACACAAAGTCTGAACTAAAATGATCTGGAGTTCTTAATGTATTTCATACACACTTTGTTCTTTCCAATTACAGTATCAAGTGAGCTTTTTAATAAATTAGATTTAACTCGCCATAATAATGCACTTTCCATCTTCAGCAACAATCAACAAATATTCCAAGACTGAAAGAATGTAAGAATCCACAGATCTTTACCAAATTTATGCCCAGTGATGTATAGTGAACAAATACAATATTGTGATACTCCAACTATGAGCCTTCGACATGTTGTGATTGTTGGATTGAAATTCTCACCTTGTCATCAATATCAGTGAAATTGCGAACATAAGTAACTTCATAACCCAAGTGCTGTAGGTATCTGTAGTTGCAGTTCAAATGAAAAAACGGAATCACAAAAAATCAATGGTCGGTGATTTCATGCATACATAAAATCCAAATAAAGAGCATAGAACTGCATACATAAAACGCCAAACGAATGCCAGAACTCAAAGCGAATAAAGCAATTTTAACTAGTAAAATAAAATATTAAATAAAATAAAATGAGTGCATGGCCGACCCAGCGAGATTAATGCCACTTATCAGCCTGATGCACTGAGCAACAATTTCAACTTCATATGAGGTAACCTAAGCATAAGCAAATCAATCAATCTACCAAATAAGCAAAAATAAGTTCAAATGCATGTAATGGTGTGTGGTTATGCTTTAAACAGATCTGAAACCAGAATTAAACATCAAATGCAGTAGCAGCGCAGGCATGATGAAGGTGGCTGAAATCATAGGCAGTAACACCACAGACATACATAGAAACCTTGCCACAAATTTTGGACTTCCTTTTGTTGGTTTATTGAATTGTACAGTTCAACTCCTTCATCTCCATTTCAATATACACAAACCTCTCTCTCAAGAAGGACAGTGAGTTTGTGCTGTCATCAATGACTGCTGCTCTGTAAGATTAATACCTCAATGCCAAGGAAGGAAAGGATGGAGTAAGAAATGAAAGGGAGAGACTATCTGCTTGATGATTGAGGGTAGCAGGTTAAAGGTCTTAATGGAATGGAATGGCCCAAAAACAAACCCACCAGGATGGACCCTAAATAAATTTTGAGTGAGAGTTGGACTCCAAATAGTCGAGACAAAAAAATAGAAATGGAATATGAATTCTTGTCTTTAAAGAAATCCTAATTCATTTCTTATAACATGTTTCATTTTGTTGTAGT
The DNA here is from genome assembly GCA_027405865.1 of Salix purpurea. Lineage (NCBI taxonomy): Eukaryota > Viridiplantae > Streptophyta > Magnoliopsida > Malpighiales > Salicaceae > Salix > Salix purpurea. The sequence goes on along the minus strand of JAOWLH010000012.1, from coordinate 8,074,475 downwards.
GTGTCTTGAATTCTAGTATGTCTCACTTCATGTGACTAGGAGGTCAAGCTCTGTTGCTTGGTAGTGAAGTATATCCTACTTGTTGACCGACATATTGTGTGAATTCCTGAACTAGGATTTTTGGTTTTGAGTATTTTGCATGCTCTGTTGCAGACTTTTCAACTATAAATGTAGATGTTATGTGTGTGAGCAAAACACAAGCATCCTAGTTCGAAAGAGAGAAGAGGGTTGGATGCAAGAGGATTTCGGAGGAGTTTGACTGAACCATGAGTCAAAAACAGAATTTATAAACCGGAGGCATAAAAGGAAAAAGAAAGCCAAAATCCCTGCAGTTTTAAACTTCTATATTAAAGGGGGGAACAATTGAAAGAGTGCATGCCCGGCAGGCAAGGCTAATGGCACAAATTATTCTTAATTTAACTTGAAATGAGGAAATCTAGCCAAAACTTTGAAGTCCAATTAGATACTGAGCTCAAACATCTTGTCAGCCAAAATCTAAAAAGGACCAGGGGTTTGTCTAATTGCAGCAAGGTACACAAACATTGCTCGAGGAGAAAGATCTTTTACAAAAACGCTTTCCTCGGCCTGCAACCATAACAGTTAAATTTCTACAGAGGAATCGCCATGGATTTAACCTCGAATCTATACATCAGAAAGCATATTTAGATTGATTAAGAAATCAATATCATTTCTTTCGATGGAATAGGTTATTTTATATATTTCTACATCTACATCCCCTGTTATCTACCACAATCAAAATAATCAAATTCCCAAATACATAAACAAAATCAATTGCATATATAAAAGAGAGAGTGCATGAGTGTGTTTATATAGATAGATAGATAGATGGGTAGAATTGAACTAGCCTGAATAAAATGTCGAAGGCAACAGCGGCGCGAGCGTGACCGAGGTGACTGAAATCATAGGAGGTGACACCGCAAACGTACATGGAAACCTTGCCGGGAATATGGGACTTGAATACCTCTTTTTGTTGGGTCATCGAGTTGTAGAGTTTAAGCTCTTCGTTGTTTGCCATTTCGATCTACGAGGACGATGAGATAGCGTTGTCTCCCAGCTAACTTTACTAAAACCTCAACGCCTGACAATACGAGAAGCGGTGCGAGAAAAAGAACTGCAGAAGGGCAGTGAAGCGATGGGGGTAGCGGTTTTAGATATTAAAAATAATCTAACGGATAGGCCCTAATAGAAAGCCCATCTGATTGGACCACCCTGTATCTCTTCTACTGGATTTTATTTTATTCCTCACCAGGAAAAATAACTATTTTCTTTTCAGAAAAATTAACTAAATTTGAAGATCAATAAAAATAAGATACGAAACAAGTTTTTTTTTTCTCTCTTTAAAAAAAATGCAAACTCGTTGTTAATTATAAAAAAAGCGTTGCATCCCATATTCCCTATTGTAAATTTATAATAAAAGGCCATCAAGAAAACCACAACGAACTAGACTCATGATTGGAATTATGGGATTTTTTTATGTATATATGTAAATTTTATTCTTGAAAAATATATTTTATATATACAGATGACCAATTAAAACATTGATTGTTTTAAATTTTTATAAATAATACACGTCCTGATTTAAATTTAAAATTTAGTATGCAGATCGTAAATTTTTCATTTTAAATATGATAAATTCGAATGAATTAAATTTTAAAAGCGCTCCATTGTATTTATTTTATTTTTTACATATAAGATCAACTTCCTGTTTTAATTTTTAACCAATATTAATTATTTTTATATAATTTATGTTTTATTGTGCAAGGGGTTATTTGGCTACCAAATATTATTTTTCAGGGTGACATTTGATAAATCCTAGCACTCCCAGTGTAATGGGATAACGATTAACGAGTGCCCACAATGCACATTCGGCTTGTCAAAATTCTTTCTTTTTTCTCTCTCAACGCCCTTAAATTTCAAATCATCCCATTTAAAAACCCGAACCAGCCCCTGCTACTTATCTCCTATCCACGTTTGGGCATTATTTAAAAAAAAAAATGAATAAACAATGAAATTATAGATTATTTTTTCAAATTTATCATCTTTTTTATTTTTTTATATTTCAGACTGATCCTTACTATTTTGATTTTTTTTTATTTGTAATAAGTTATGAGATACAATTGGTTTTCAATTTCATACTTTAAACATTTTAAGCTTGGTCTTCGTTTTTTTTTATTACAACTTATTTTGTCCATGATAATTTTATAGGTTGTTGTTTCTTACAATTTCACCCTCCATATTATTTTTTTCTTGACAAGTTCTTTAAATTAAGTTCTTATATATAATTTCATCATTCAAAAATAATTTGATTGAAAATTAAATTTCTTGATTGAACCTAGTTCATAAATTTCACAGGTTTAGATTTTAAAATATTAAACCCGATTTAGGATATTTGCTCATGTTTACTTTTTTTTCCATTTTAAAATTGTTTTTTACTTTATTTTTAGGAGATTTATTATTTTTATAGTTTATTCTATATGAGATTAGTCTCGGGTTTATTACCAAATTTATCAATTTCAAAAGGTTACCATAGATTGAGTTTTTTTTCTGTCATTTTTCTAGAAAAAATTCTTTTTATTTTATTCATTTTCATTAAGTTTATTTAAAAATTGGAGCTCGATGCGGTTATTTTAATCTCTTTTTTTGTTATTATTTTGTTATGATTTGTTTATTTATTGTCATTGTATTTCTTTTAATCATAGAGCTGGTAATCCTAATCTCATTTTTTTTTGTTAGCATCATTGTTGATTTTTTTTTTATCTGTGGCTAAAAATCTATTTTCACTATATTTTCTTGATCACCTTTTACTTTGTAATGTCAATTTAGGATTCGGTGCGCACCAAAAACTTATCACTCCAAAAATACAAGCTGGAAAAGTCAGCCCGTGATATATCTTAACCCTATGGATGCCCTAGCATCATATATAATATTGTGGAAAATGATCCGGTTAAGTGTAAATGCCATATATGTAGAAGTTGTCATCTGGACGTGATAAATAAATAAATAAATAATGAAATGGTAATGTCATTTGAACCAAATTCCTTAAAATACACTCACAAATACAGAGATTAAAATTTTAGCTAATACTTGACAATCAAACGAGAATCCCCCCAGTCTCAAAAAATCATTTGGAGAACAAAAAACGCTGAACAATTTTATCAAAACAAAGAGATAAAGATGAAAATTTCTGAGATAAGACTACTTGATATCCATCACAGTCCACGTGAATGGCTAGATTGATTCCTGCCTCTGCAATCTCATATCTTGATAGAACCTCTCAATGAACCTCTCAGCTCTCTGATCAACTGAATCTTCCTCGTCTACCAGGTAATCCAAGGGCTCCAAAAAGTCTCCGGTACTGATGGTGGCAGCTGGTAGAGTACTATCCATTGACAATCTATACTGCCATTCTCCTGTCCGATCAGCTTTCAAGCCACCCAAACATCTACACAGGAACAACACAGTGTATATGTTGTCTTTATAGCTTCTGAGTCTGAACTGTTTCCTGGGATAATCATGAATGAGTGGAGTACGCGGAGGAGAGAACTCATATTCCTCAAGAAACCCGTAGCTGTAATGCTTGAGAAGCTTGAATCTCTTAAGCTTTCTTGATTTCTTGATGAGAATAAGCTTTGCAATGGCGGGTTTCCTCATTTTGGCAACAAATATTCTAAGAAGATTAGAGACCTTGTGGAAAATGGGCAGTCTCTTTCTATGCATTTTTGGTTTGGAAAAGAAAGGACTTCTATCTTTTCAAGCTGCAGAAAGGGTTTTGGTAGGGATTCGAGGGTTTGATTCATGCCTCACGAGCAAGGGAGCCTTTAACGATTCCAAAAGGGTGGCGAAGTGCAGATCGATGAGGTCATTGGTGGAGAGCCAAGCTGTAAGAATATGGAATGGTCGGTTGCGTTTTGGATTTATTATCAAGGAATAAGAAAGCCTCGAGAAAGTAGCCGTTAGACCGGCCCCTTCCTTGCTCGGGCCTGTGTTTTTGAGGTTTAAATTGGAGCTGAGCCTTTGACCACATATTCTATTTTTTATTCTACCGCTATGATATCCTTATTATCCATGCATATATGTGACTACAAACAGATTTTTTCAGAGACAATAGCAAACTTTTTTTTAAACATTGTTTTTATTTGATATTTATCTAGTAAATTAATAAAAAAAAAAAGGTATGAATAAGTTAATTTTCAAAATATTAATGAACAATATGATATTTTCGTTAAACTATGAATTTAGTTTTTAAGTTTTTCTTCCAAATAAGTTTGACATCTTATGTTTTTCTACAAAATCCTTATAATGTATTTAAAACTTGTTATTTACTTTTAAAAAAATAATTTACATCAACTTTTGTGATTTTTTTTTCTTAACGCAATTTTTGAATTTTATTATAAAATCAAAAAAAATATTGCCGCTCTATTTTATTCTTTTTAATTACTATAGTTCTTAAAAAATGTTTAGAGCATACCATTAATTATGCTAACGATCATCAAATTTTGTGTTTTTAAGAAATAAGATATATAAATATGAGTGGTTATTTTTATACTTTTGTTATCGTAGTTTGATTTGAATATAATTGAGATTTACAAAAATGGTAATGTGTGTGTGTGTCTGTAACAAATAGATTAAAAAATTGTTTTGCAAGTGATAGAAATTGGACATTTATAAACAATATCATGACATTTAAAAAAAAAATTAATCGGTAACTGTTTTAAGTGTATGTATGAAAATGTAGGTCATGTTTGGTATTGCGTTTAAAAAATATTTAAAAAAATGATTTTTTTATTTTAAATTAAAAAGATTTTGGTATTTTTAAATCATTTTCATATGATGATGTCAAAAATAATTTTTAAAATAAAAAAAATATTATTTTAATATATTTTAAAATAAAAAATATTTTTAAAAACAACATTAACTATACTACCAAACATAACAGACATAAAACAATTTGAAAGATAAACTATAAAAGCGGACTTGATGATATTAAAATATCAGTATAAAACTTATTGATAATGTGTATTTCAAAATTAAACTTATGTATACATGGATGTTGGCATAACGAATCGATACTAGAGAGGCAAAATGAGGGAGTTTTGCAAAATGGACCACAGTGAGGTGCGCTCTGCCACAGAAAATGTTAGCCACGAGTGTATTCTATACACGTGCCAGGGGAGAGACATCAGATATCGTTTCTGATTTTTTAAAAAAAGATGAAGAAGATTTGGTGTGGGTTTTAAAAGATAAGCTTTCTTCTTTAATTGCAAACTTATATAGTTGTATCATGCTGGAATGGAGAGCAATCGTGCTTGCATTACAGTGCAGATCAAGCGCAACTTGGCTGGTAAAAAACTCTAATATGTGGCGCCGTGGAAGGAGGAGCGAGTGGTCTCTGGCCGCTTGTTCACGGACGGGTTTGGTATTTGGCCCGTGTTAGGTTATTTTATTCTAAGGTTAATGATAGCTTAGCCCACATTATTAACAAAAAAACCTAAAAGGCATCGCACAATTACTGTTCATTACTGTAGCATCAGACCCGCGCGCACTGTGGACTCGCCATTTGATCCGGTGTTGCGCGCGAGTTTGTCCGCCTTATTTTTTTTTTGTTTTTTCCGTTTATGAACAATGTAATGTCGATTATGTCCCTCGACAAGGACAAAAAACGGTTGAAGGCTGGCGGGGTGCGGAGGTAATTGCACGTGTACGGTCCGCCCCGGTCCGGTCCGCCGCATATTTTTTTATTTTAATATTTTTTGAAAATGAATAAATACGGATATAACCCCGTATAAGACAAAAGCGATGCATAAGCGCAGAGGTGTTCCGGTAATTGACCAATGTTTTTTATTATTTTTTTCAAAATACTGTCGGCGCGTGTGGGACACGCGACCGACGGTATTCCGCTCACGCCCTGTTCAGAGCGCGCGTGCGGCGTCATGCAGTGGCCAAAAATGAGCTACCGGCGCCCAAATCGCTTCGCCGCCGTCTGTTATATCTCCCAGTGAGGCGCGTTGTGTCAACCGGTGTCCGTGTACGCGGCGGTGGACGGTGAAAGCTGTTTGTTCCATTTCTCTCTCCTCTGGACACAAAAGTACAGGACAGGCCCCCATGTTTGTTGACTCTACATGTTAGTCCCTGAACTTCGAATTTTCTGTGTGCTACAGAGGAGCAACCAAGTTTTTTCTTTGCAGATCGGTCCCTTCCCTTTTAATTGAGTCCTTCGATTGAAATTAATTAAATGTTAATGTTTCACTTCGGTCCTCCTTCTTTTAATTTCCGGATTGAGTTTAAAAACCTTAATATATTTGGTCCGGAATTTCTGATTTGTTCAGTTTTGTCCTTTGATTAAAATTGATAATATATTTGATTTTCATTTCGACCCTTGTACTTTTAATCTTTGATTTTAATCCCTATATTTTTTTATATTTATAGAATAGTCTCTGTTTTTGGTCATGTATATATAAATATGCTCTTAGCTTTGGTTTTTAATTTTATTTTTTGTTTATAATCATTTGAAAATTGATAATTTTTTTCCTACCTTTGCTCTTTAATATTTTTCACCTAATAATTTTTGTTTCTATTTTATTTTTTTCTTTGATCTTTTGTTAAAGTTTTTACAATTTTTTTAGTCTTTCATTTATTTTTGTTTCTTTCATTATTAACATAATAATAATAATCATAATAATAATAATAATAATAATAATAATAATAATAATTTAATAATTTTTTTTCTTACTCTTATGTTAATGTTTTTTTTGTTTATAATAATAATGATAAAAATTTAATTATTTTTCTTGCTTAGTCTTTTGCTGATGTTTTTTTTTTCTTCTCAAAATAATTTAAGAATTTTTATTTTGTTGGCAATAATAGCAATGATAATTTTTTTTTTAATTTAAGTTTTTTTGTGTGGCCTTTTGTTAAAAATTTTAAGATTTTTTTACTCTTTCATTTAGTTTTGTTTCTTTCATTATTAACACAATAATAATAATAATAATAATAATAATAATAATAATAATAATAATAATAATAATACTAATAATAATAATAATACTAGTAGTAGTAGTAGTAGTAGTAGTAGTAGTAGTAGTAGTAATAGTAATAATAATAGTAGTAATAATAATCAATAATAATAATAATAGTAATAATAATAATAATCATGGTAATAATCATAATTTAATTGTTTGGATATTTATTTAATATTCATAATGTTTGAGATCTAATATTACTGGGGAAAAATTCAACTCATACAAAAAATAAAATGACAAATTTACCTAGGTTATCTACAATTAAAACATATACGAACCACTTCTTATTTTGATTGTTTTATAAATTATGTTAGACTAATTATATGTTTTAATATTTATTGAATATTATCGCCTAAAAATATATATATAGAGAGAGAGAGAGAGAAAATGACCTAGGATTTTTTTTTCAAAAAAAATTAATATCAATATGCATAAATACATTTAATATAATAATATGATTAATAAATCTTATAAAAAAATATTGGTTTTGAATTTAAATTTTATATTCTTTTGTTTAAGTTTATTTCTTAATTTTTTTTTTAATATTTTCATTTCTAATATTTCAAATCTAATATTACTAAGGAAAAAATACAACTCAAAAATACAAAAAGGTTGACAACTTTACCTACATTATCAACTCAATTTTTTTTTTCTTTTGACAAATTTATCTAGATTATCTACAATTAAAAAATATGCGAATCACTTCCCGTTTTGATTACATTGTTCCTTTTAGACGACAAATAAGTCATTATAGGATGAAAAAAAATTTATTTCTTAAAAAATTTACACTTTTTTTATTTATAATGTGTCATATCTAATATTATTGGGGAGAAAAGGCAACTAAATTTTTTTTTTTTTACAAATTTACCTAAGTTATTTTCAATTAAAAAATATACAAACCGATTCCCATTTCGATTATACTATTTCTTCTAGGTGGGGAAAAAAAATATTTGTTACATATGTTATCTATTATAATGTTACTAATTAAATATTTAAACAACTAATTACAACATGTAAAAAAAACAATTAGTTTTCTACATAGAAAAAACCCTAGTGTGATGCGCGGGCAAGCATACTAATTATACCACGCAAAATACTCATTTCTAACATATTTTATCTATTGCAATTTTAGTGATTAAACATTGAAATAACTAATTATAGCATACAAAAAATGTAAGTTTATTTCTGGAAAAAAATTCAATATTTTTATTTATAATGTGTCCGATCAAATATTACTAGGGAAAAAATACAACTCATAAAAAAGATTACCTACATTATCTGCGATTAAAATATATGCAAACCACTTTCCATTTCGATTATACATATTTTATCAAGTATAATTTTATTAATTAAATATTAAAGTAGCAAAATACAATACATATAAAAGCAATCAATTATCTACATAGATAAAAAAGCCCCGACGCATCGCGCGGGCATATCGCTCGTATATACTATATAGAGAAAAGAAAAAGGAAATCAAATAAACAAGTCGCCTCTATGACTACCCTTTAGTTACTTTCTCTCTCTTTGAAACTTGAAAAAAGAGAAAAAACAATTTCATTTTCTTCGATTTTCCGAGCTTCCAAACAGAAAGTGGAAGAGAGGGGGGGGAGGCTATCAAATGTGATGGGAAGTGGATTCTCCACCATCTTCCCTTGCTTCAAACCGCCAAACAACAATCACCAGGACTTGATTTTCACTGCTTCTGAGCCGTTAGATGAAACCCTTGGTCACTCATTTTATTACGTCCGATCTTCCAACCATTTTCTCTCTCCTACTCCCTCCTATCGCTTTCTCTCTCCTTCTCACTCTCCCCGTTTCTCCCCGACCCCATTTCCGGTGCTTCCGTTTCTGCCAATACCTCCACTCCCAGAACTGTCCAACTTGACAACATCTACGACGATGCCACTGATGGTATCAATTCTTCTAATAATACTGGCGGCTTTGTTACTTCTTCTAGTACAATAGCTAAAATAGCTCGGCCTCGTGGAACTGTACATGAAGACTCAGCGCACTGTGGACTGGACATTTGTCGTCCGTGCGTCGCGCGAGTTCGTCCATCCTTTTTTTTTCGTCTGGAAACAGTGGATTCATGAAACAGCCCCCCGAAAACGATAAAAAACGCCGCCAGACCGGGGGGGCTGCGTTGTAATTGCACAGATCGAACCGGGCCAGTCCGGTCTGCCGCTTATTTTATTAATTTTGGAAATTGGCTAAATACGGTTATACCCTTAATAAGACAAAAAACAGTGTTTTGGGTACAGGGGCAAGTCGGTAATTGACCCTATTTTTTTTATTATTTCTCTCGGCTGCTGTCAGGTCGTCCGCTTCACGCACCAGAAGGTTTTTCGTTGCACGCCCTATTGAGGCGGCGCGTGTGTAGTCATACGGTGACTGGAGATGGGCAACCGCCGTCGTACTAGGTGCGCCTCGGCGTCTTCTTCCTCCCGCGTCGACACGTATCCACATCCGATGTGCGTGGACGGCCCGTCGGCCGGTTGAAGACGGTGGCAACGTTTCTCTCTCTCTCCTGCACATCAAAGTGCAGGAGAGGCCCCTATGTTTTTTCCTTTTGCACTTCGGTCCCTCAGCTTGCAATTTGTTTTCCTGCACCTTTCACTTCTGTTACAGTAGTTTGAATTTAGTTTGATTTGGTCCTTCCGGTTGAAATTAATTTAATGTGCAACTTTCACTTCGGTCCTGCAACTTTTTATTTTCAGATTGGGTCCAAATAGGTCAATAAATTCGGTACACAGGTTTTAATTTTTAAAAATTTTTCCTTGGATTGAAATTGATAATAAATGTGATTTTCATTTCAGCGCTTCAACTTTTGATTTTTGATTTAAATCCCTGTTTAATTTTTTAATGCTTATCAAATAATTGCTACGTTTTTCCTAATAATTTTTATTTGGAATTTGTTTTCTATTTGCCTGGTGTTAGATTTCCCTCGATTTTTTTTCTTTGATTTATTTCTGCAACTTTCATTCATAATAATAATAATAATAATAATAATAATAATAATATATTCTTTTTCTTCCTTACTCTTTGGTTAATGTTTTTGAGTGTTTTTTCTTTCGGGATAATTTGATAATTTTAATTGTTTTTGCAATAATAACAATAGTTATTTTATATCTAATATTACTGGGGATAAAAGACAACTCAAAAACAAAAAATAGACAAATTTACCTAGGCTATTTATAGTTAAAAAACGATACAAGTCACTTTTGTCTCGATTACATTGTTCCTTTTAAACAGCAAACAAGTCATTGTTATATGTTTTAATATTTATTGCATATTATCGCCTAAAAATATATAAATAGAGAAAAAAAAATGACCTCGGATTTTTTGCAGGAAAAAAATTAATATCAGCATTCTTAAATACATTTAATATAATAATATGATGAATAAATCTTATAAAAAAATTGGCTTTGAATTTTAATTTTGTGCTCTTTTGTTCAAGTTTATTTCTTAAAAAAATTAAAAAATTGGATTTTTAATATTTAAGATCTAATGTGACCCGGGAAAAAATACAACTCAAAAAAACAAAAGGTAAACAAATTTGCCTAAATTATCTACAATTAAAAAATATATGAGGCACTTTCCGTTTCAACTACACTGCTCTTTTTAGATGGCAAATAAGTAATTATAGCACGCAAAAAAATTATATTTATTTTTTTAATAAAAATTGCAATATTTTTATTTATAATGTGTCAGATCTAATATTATTAGGAAAAAAGGCAAGTCATATATTTTTTTTTACAAATTTACCTAGGTTATCTACAATTAAAAAATATAAAAATCACTTCCCATTTCGATCACACTATATAGTATATGAGACTAAGTATATGTGTTTAATATTTATTTAATATATATATAGAGAGAGAGAAATGACCTACAATTTCTTGCAAAAAAAAATTAATATCGGTATTCTTAAATATATTGAATATAATAATATGATGAATAAATCTTATAAAAAAAAACTTTGGCTTGAAGTTAAATTTATATTTTAGACTCTTTTTTTTTTCCTTTTAAGAAACTGTGACCTTTTTTTCACATGTATTTTTTATTTTTTAGTGTCCAAGTCAGTTGTTCTTTTTTTTACTGGGTTCTTTTTTTGTTTTTTTTACCAGAGTATCCGTGACAAAAAATTTCTAATAAATCATTTCACCTTCTTAGCAAATTTTCTAACAAATTTTATCAAAAGTTTTTTAGCAATAGCAATATTCAATCACATTTTGGTTGAAAAAAATAATTTTTAACAGATTTTATCAATTACAATTATACTAATTAAATATTAAAATCACAAAATACAACATTTATAAAATTAATTAATTTTCTAACATAGATAAAAAAGCCCAGCGAAGCGGGCAAATCAGCTCGTAATTTGATAAAACTAGTTAGTTGATAGGCACAGTTCACAATTTATTTATATCCTCCTTAGTTTTTTACTTTTATTTTTTAAAAAAATAATATTTATCTGTTTATAACTTAGTTTTTCACAATTATACATAAATGAAGTTGTAATTTATTCTTAATAAGATTATCCACGTAAAGTATTCATGATTTCTCTTCATATTTTGACCGTAACGTTAGTCTACAAGTCACTTCCACCTTGCCCATGCCGCTGCAATGCGTACATTTCAAAAATAATTTTGAAATAAAATAAATTTATTTTAAATTTAAAAAAATTAATGTTTTTAGATTATTTAAATTTGTTGATGTTAAAAATAATTTTTAATAAATAAAAAATATTATTTTAATATATTTATGAACAAAAATCATTTTTAAAAATAACTATATCAACCATACATGCAATTAAAAGAAATTACATCTGTCACGGCAAAAAAATACAGTACTACTGGCTCAAATGCCACCTGGATTTCACCAAATTAATCGGTAAAATGGCCGTCTACTTCCTTCTTTTCCCCTCAGATGCGCGCACATTTCCTATGCCAGCAAAGCATTGGAAATGTGCTTCTGATGCCATCACCTTTGTCTTGAGTCTAAGCATACGTCCGAGCGATCCCCACCTGGTTTCTTTCTCCTTACACATTCTTTCTGTTTTGGGTCACTTTCAATTTGATTATTTAAACTCTTAAGATGCTTTAACGGTTTGTTCAAGAAATCGATCGCTTGATAATTCATGTGAAAACTGATTCAAGTTATTCTTGAGTTTTTCTCCCGGCAACCGACACTGTACTGCCGGCCGGTAACTTCGCCGGCACAATCCACATTACGTGTGCTCCTGAGAATCTCCCTCCACTTCTCGTGTAATAAGTTTGATCTTGCAGAGTAAAATGGTTAGATCTCGAGTTCGGAATCCACCTAGTTATTCCAGGATGGGGATTTGTCTGCTTGAGGTGTTGAAATGGGAAGAGAATATTTACTTCATTTCTCGTTTAATACGGTCATTTACTCTGATTTGATCCTCCGATGACGACAATCATTTCCCCCCTTTTTATCGATGATGCTGACTGGAAAAATCAAGTCTTGCAAGAAGATGGATTTCAAACAAAACATGGTCCCTAACTAGATTGAAATCACAATCTTGTTTCGTTGCGTTTCTCGAAAACTGAACCATACTTAGCACTGGAAAACTCCATCAAGCTTCGATTTTGACATTTTAGATGCTAATGATTTTACCATTTTAGAGCAGTAGCTGTCGAGAGCTGCAAAGGTTGTTGCCGCGGCGTATAAAAACCGTTGGAATGTCTCCCTAACAATATGAGAATGATTGGACTGTCAGTGAAGTTAGCGTGCATAGTTAAACAAGAGGGCAATATTTAGGCGACAATGTACGTCATGCATGACAAGGAATGACACCCAGGAAATAACCTTTTATATAACATTTTTTTTCTCTATAATTTATAGAAATTCATTTGAACACCGAGGTGACGCGAGCAGTGGTTTTCATGGTTGTGCTTGAGCGGATCTCCTCAAATTTTCGTGCGATAATTTTGCTGATCAATGCAACATTTTCAACTGGTTTCCTACGGAATTGTTAAGCTCCCTCTCGCAGTTGCCGTGTCTGTTAAAGTACCTTCACCTGCACTCAATCATATGTTTGTTTTTTTAATTAAAAATATGCTTTATTTTTAATATTATCATATTGAAAAAATTCAAAAAATATTAGCCTTCGTTTTTCATGTGAAAATAACTTTAAAAATAAAAATTAACATGATATCAGATGAAAAAAAAACACATTGCTTTAGATCCACGAGGAGGCGAAATCCATAATTTACCCCCTTTGTTATCCCTTTTAAAATTATTTTTTTAAGTTAAAAAATAATGTTTTTAAATTATTTTCATGTGTTGATATCAAAAATAATTTTTTTATAAATATATTATTTTAATATATTTTTAAACAAAAATTACTTTCAAAAATAATTTCAACCACAATTTCAAACGGTTAGTCCATATGTTTTTAATTGAATCAATTGAGCTCTGTATTGCGTGATTTTGGTAAAAGAAGTCAAATTGGGCCAGCAAAATTTACTATTGATGTGATGGTATTTTATCAGGTGTAGCTTGCAAGGATAACATCGCGGATGAAAAAATAAATCTGCCATTAATAATTATTTTTTTATTTATGGATAATTGTATAAATGCATGCATATGAATTTAGTCGATACTGCATGTAACGTGTCCAGTAGACAACAAATAATAAAAAAATGTTGATCGATCACCAAATCAGTTCCTGGTCTTTAAAATCTCATTAATTGGCTTTATTTGACCATAATTACATATAATATGACGTCATTTGACTTAATTAATATACAATTCATCGACCCAATTGATGGCATGTGAATAACATAGGATTTATCAATGTTTATGATGCATAGCTACTGATCACATCGGAAGAAGAGGAGGAGTAAGCTCTGGAAATTGTATTTTAAAAATATTTTTAAATCAAAATTATATTTATTTTTTTATTTTGAAATAATTTTGATGTATTCAGATTACTAATATCAAAAATATTTTTTATAAAATAAAAAAAATATTATTTTAATATATTTTTAAAAACAACTTGAAACAAAAATTTTAAACTAACAATACATACATTTGGTCTACAGATTCACAAGTTGATCTCAGTTCGACTCCCGAAGTTAGAGTCAGTGTCGAGTGTGTACGTACGTATTCGAATCCAAATACAGTTCAAATACGAGACGATCTATTATTTAATTACTAAGTCTACAAGTTACGTGATAAAAATAATCTAAAATCATTCTCCTGTTACTGTCCTTTTATAATCGGATTCCAATAAAAACCTCAGAGTCAAACTTTAAAAATAACTGAAAAAATAATTCCTTGTTTTATTTTCGATTTTTCATACATTAAAGAAAATAGAAAAAGAACGGCATGCGTTTTTTTCACCTCTCTCTCGTTATTTATTTATTTATTTAATTACATACAGGGCCTGGACCTAAAAAAGAGACACAAAATATCTACCTGCCATCTCTCCCTCTAGCGTGATGTCATTGGTAATGACTCGTTCCCATCGTCTCCAATCTCCATCGCTGGCATCTCACCACCGTAATCCTGCCATCACTCACTACTGTCAATCCACCGACTATTGAATATTAATAACTCATTCTTTTTTCCCAGCACGTCCAGACAATACAGAACAAATCATTTTCTTACAAAATATTTTATGCTGGACAAAGAATTCTAAAAAAAAGCACTGGATAATATTTTAAAGAAAAATAAAAAGATAGAACGAAAACAACCTTAACAGGATAAACATTACCGATCCGTCATGCTCATATCCGAGCAGGTGGTGGTCCTTGACGCGCAATTATAATTAAAATTGTGCTCTTTTTGGATCAAGAAAAACTCAGGCAAATGATTTTTTCTTTTCTTATGCCAGAATCACACTGCCCAGCACACTCCTCGGAGCTTGATGCAAAATCGAATGAATGGCAGACTAAAAAGAATAACAGCTCAACTATAATATAATATATAGAATGCCAAGACTTTATACCAAACTGTTTACGGGCATTCTATGTCAAATTCCAAGATTTAAATTCCTAAGTGTTCCCTTTTGTTTGTTTTTTATTTTATTCTAGTTGATGCTTGTGGCGGTAGGCCAAGATTATTAATTAATATATACGAAGGGGATGTTTGGACAAGTAATATATATATATATATATATGAAATAAACAAGTCAAAATATCTAAAACCATTAAAAATAACTTTTTAAAATAAAACACAACAACTAACGGACTCTAGAAGCTATGAGATTTCACCATGACAGTAAATAGTGAAATGTTCTGTTATTTTACAATTTGACCCTAAATTATTTTCCCTTGAGTTGATCATTCAATACCAGGTTTAATGAATATTAAACTTTATAATTCATTTCAATTAATATTTTTAGAGTCATCATAATTACATGACATGAGTTTAACAAGTTAACCCGAGTCAATTCAAGTGATTTTTTTGTTTTTTTTTTCTTAGCTGATTTTTCTTCTCAACTTTATACTTCAATATTAGGTTAATTAAGGATTTAATTTTTTTTATTATTTGTTTTTCACATGGTTGTGTGGTATCATAACTCGAGATGTGAGTTTCACGGGTTACCTGGGTTGGTTTAGTTTTTTTTTTATTGATTTTTTTTCAATTTCATCACTCGATAATAGGTTGATTGAAAAAATGAGTTTATATTTTTTTCAATAAAGTTATTTTGGTCTCGTGAACTAATCTTGACAAGTTCACTTGAAATATTTTGTTGTTGTTTTTTAATTATTTTTTTTAATTTACTCATTCGAGATTAGATTGCTTGAGAATTGTACTTTATAATCTTTTTTATTTGCTTTTCATTGAGGTGTCATGACCTCACGTGTCGGGTTACAAGTTAGCATAGTTGCCTTGTTTTTTTCTGCAAGTTTACTGTCTAATATTGAAATTATTAAGATCAAACTTCATAATTTATCTGGGTTTTTTTCTACAAGGTTATTCCAATATCATAATATGGGTCATGACTTTGGTTGATTAATTTATGTTGGTCTCTATGTTATATTTTAAATGATTTTTTATAATCTAGTTTGTTGATGCTAACTTGATTAGAAATTTAGTTTCATGACTTGTTTCGAGAATTTTTTATATGTGATTATCTTGATTTTATAATTTATATTTTACAAGTTAACTTGGATGAACTCGACTCATATTTTTAATTAAATTTTATTATTTAATATTGAATTAATTAATAATAATATTTAATAAAAAAGTTCAGAGTTATTTATTAGAGCCTCGTGACAGGGTTTGAAGATATAAAAAGCTAACTTTAATTGATTTGAATAAACACAAGTTGATCAGAGAAAATCCAAGCAGAGTTGATTTATTTTTATCTTAGTTTTATTTTCTTAAAATATAGTCCTAGTTTTTAGTTTTCATAGTTAAATTATATTTTAATCATTTCGAGTTATTTCTAGATTAAGTCAAATATGTCAATGACTAATTATAGTCTTAGCTTCTAATCTTTATATATTTTATTTTACTTTATTTTTGCTAGAAAAAACGTACCAGCAACACCTAAAATTATTCTGCTATATTAAACGAAAACTTAATTTCACTCGCAACGGTAATTATATTGTGTTTCCTAATCACACACGGCCTTACATTTTCCTTCCAGGCCTAAGAAACAAAAAAGAGTAAATATAAATATTTCTTAATCAACAGCTACAAATAAGATTCCTAATCATCCAACGGTGGCTACTCAAACCATCATCACTCTAAAACGACGTATTACCCGGGAAAACCCACGCCCTTGCCCTCCCACACCCTCAGAGCATGTTATCACACATCAACACTCGTATATCATTACAAAAACACCCTCGCACACCTAAAAAATCCCCACATCCCGAACGTTAAAATCGCTCTCTCCCTCTCCAAGTATCCACACCCTCCATTTCTTATATAAACTCCCTCTTCCCGGCGAATTCTAAACTTTTGTTTTTCCGAGAAAAATCAAGATTCCTGAGAAACAAACATAAAGTTAGAGAGAGAGAGAGAGAGAGAGCTTGTGATCGGAGCTCGTGAGGGATAGAACGAGTTTTTTCGATCAATGGTGTATTCTGCTGAAAGAGAAGATAGAATCATGGCCATGGGACAAGAGAGATCAAAACCGCCGCTTCACAATTTTGATCTCCCTTTCTTGAAGTGGGGGAATCAAAGGCACCTCCGTTGCATGAAACTTCCCGACTCAAGTACCGCCGCCGCCGCTGTTCGGGACAACAAGAACGAGACCAAAGGAGACAGGTTACCAGTTGAGCGACAACGCAGCAGCAGCCGATCTCCACAAACGAAGATTGGCAATTGTGATACCCGGCGGTTCAAGGCTCCGAGGGAGAGATTCGGCGGAGTGGAGGAAGGGATTGATGAAGTGAGGGAGAAGATCATGTTTGATCTGAAAACGGAGGCGAATAAGATGAAAGATAAGATTTTGAGGAAAGAAGTGTCGGATGGTGATAGTGAAGTCGAAGAGGAACAATCTCTTCAATCTCAGACTCTGCCAAGGGCTGTGGTCCCGGCGGTTGAGGAAGCACCGGCGGAGCAGGAAGTGAGGCCGTGGAATTTGAGGAAGAGGAGAGCGGCGATCGGTGGAAGTGGGAATCTAATTTTAGGGAAAGTGAGCGGTAATAATTGTTCTCCTTTGAGAAGTGACAGTGCTAAATCGCCGAGATTAAGAGGAGATAAGAGGGATAGAGAGGAGAAGGAGAGAGTGGAGTTTTCGGTGCCGTTATCGAAGAAGGAGATTGAAGAGGATTTCATGGAGATGCTGGGCCATAGACCTTCTCGTAGGCCCAAGAAACGGTCCAGGATTGTGCAGAAGCAGATGGATGTAAGTTAATTCAGAGAATTTATTCTGCAAAGTATTTATTTTTGTTTCGGGGATTACTAATTTGGTGTTTTTTTTTGGCTGCAGGCTGTGTTTCCTGGTTTGTGGCTAACAGAGGTTACTGTTGATAATTATAAGGTGCCGGAGTTGCCGGAGAGCGGAAAGGTACAGTCTTTGTGTTTAATTAGCAATTTCCAGTGGTTGATTCTTTGACGAGAGAGTGAAGGATGATGGAAGGCAGACAATTAAGATTTTGAATTTTGTATTTTTTTTTGTTTATTTGATTCTTGAAGACGCGAGGTTATTGTTAAATCAGTCAATTTTTCTGTAAAGGGCTCAATTGGGTGGTGGATTTAGTTTTCTTAGCTCTGCAACAGTGAAATTCAAAAGTTTGTTCTTTTGCCTTCCTTTTCCCCTTCTTTCTCGACTAACATTTTGAAGCTTATAAATTTATGCCGTTCTCGTGTTAATAATTTAAGAAGATGAAATTTGCTTTAAATCAGCTAATTAGTTGCTTAAAGCTCAGTTTGGGTGGTGGGTTTAGTTTTGTCCTCATTGTTTTTGGTGAAGTTCAAAAAGTTCCCTTTCCCATTCTTTCTCGACTACCAAACAGGGTGTTTTGATTTTGCTTGCGTGGTTTGATTGATTTCTTCACGTTATTAACATTAACACTTCTGTCCTTTTTTTCTCTTTTTTTTATTGCAGAGGTAGCAATGCTAGTTGTGGTCTTTGGAGAGGTTCAAATTTCAAGGCTTCTTTTGCTGACTACTGTGGTAACTTTATGAGCCTAAGAAGTGGTATAAAAGAGCAGCCTTCATCCTTGTGACTTGGGGATTTCATAATAGAGCTGATATTCCTGGTGACTCATTGAGATGTTAGTTCAGCTGTTTTGAAATGCTAATATTGTTTTCATTAATTATAATCTTTTCTGTCAGAATAATGTCCTGTAAAGAAAGGGTAGTTGGATGTTCTAAGAACGAAAGGAATGCCTTGTTCTGTGAGCTCCTTTTTGTTGAGTGCACTTGCAAGTAGATGATAATGAATGGGATTTTCTACTTTAACTACAGTGTTGCTGGTTTGCATTTGAACATGCTCACCTTTTTCTGCTATTCTCCAGACAAAGTTGATTTGGATGCAGCAAAACATGTCTGACGAATGAGGCCATTGTCGCCTGAGAGGAACGAGCTTGAGGAAGCTTTCCTCGCATGAACTGCTGGCCTCAGCAGTCGCAAGATTTGAAAATTGTATCTTGCCTTGAATGCATGTTCATTCAACAGGTGCCCTTTTCTGCTGCATCGACCCTTGAACTGACAGCTGATTGTTACTTCGAAGTTTGATCTGCTAATGTGTGTGCAGCTTTCTTGTTTTCATCGATTATTCGTGCTCTAATCAGTTCAGCTAATATCTTGCTATTAGATGTCGACCAATTCTGGTTTGGACTAGATGCCAGGTTTGTGCAGGATCCGTCCTCCTCCTCCATTGAAACGAATGATTTCAAAAATAGCCGTTCGTAACTTTGGATTTTCATTTTAATGCTATCTGATGCTTCTAAAACTGTGTTGGTTTATGAAACAATTTTCTTTTTTAAAAGAAAAGCTACACTACTGCTACTGTGAAATTATACTTCATAGATACAAGTCTACTGGTCTGGCCTGACGTGAGAGTATATAAGAATGCACGGGGTAGAGGTTCGTTTGTTGGCTAGGGTTACTTATCCAGACCTCCTTGACCGTTGGTAGAACGTGGAAATTGGACGAGTTCTTTTCCTTTTCCTTATTTATTTATTTTGCTCTCAACTGTCGACTTTTGGGTATTAAAAACAAGAGTCATATGGTGTATTTCAATTTAGTGTCCATGGTCAAAAGTTAATCGGTTAGCATGAGTTAAGTTAATTTTTTTAATTAATATTTGTTTTTATTTCTCTTATTAATATTGATTTGATTAATAATAAATCTTATAATGTTATTTAATGTTTTCGACGAGATTAACTCGGAATCATGATTATATTATAAATTGGCATGCTAATATAAATGAGCTCGAGTTTTGTTTCCTTTACTTCTCTTACATTGTTATTTTTTATTTATTGTTAATATATATTTATATTTGTATTATTTTTGCTGGTTAGGATTATTAAATATAATCAAGTTAATTACCCAGGTACATAAAAAAAATACGTTTTTTAGAAACAAATGGTCAACTTGGCATTATTTTTTCACTGTAGAAAAAATCAGGCTGGCCTGCAGCGGAGCACTGGCACCTGTTTTTTTTTATGGATGCGAAACATGTATGTATGGCTGATCGACCGACAGCAACAAAGGGCTGTCATTGACTCTCGAGTTGACCATGAAGACGCGGCTGTTAGTGGTTTGGTTTTGTTAATTTAGAGCTCTGGTGGTGGTAGTTAGCACGTGAGCTTCATATTATTTTTACAAAAAAATAAATTTAAATTACTTTTTTATTTCTTAATTTAATTTTTTTTATAATTTTAGATATTTTTGATGTTGTAGTATCAAAAATAATTTAAAAAAAAATTATTTTAATATATTTCTAAACAAAAAATATTTTAAAAATCAATTTCAGTACTATCTTAAATAACAATTAAATATCTCTTGCGAATCTCGTTTGGAGGATTTAGAATCCAATTTCGAGGGTTTATTTTTTGAAAGACTACCGTATCTGCTTTGATTTTTTTTTTTTATCTTTCCAGGTTTTCTAGAGCTATTTTTTCTTATTAACATGATATTTTTAAAATATTTGTAAAATTTATAGTTGAAAAATAATGTA
The DNA here is from genome assembly GCA_027405865.1 of Salix purpurea. NCBI lineage: Eukaryota > Viridiplantae > Streptophyta > Magnoliopsida > Malpighiales > Salicaceae > Salix > Salix purpurea. Next base: position 8,053,814 of record JAOWLH010000012.1, on the reverse strand, counting down.
TAAAATAATATATATTTATATAGTAATTGAAAAACATGATATCCAACAATGCGTGTGGAAATTTATATTGTTGAAAAAGTAGATGTTTACTATAATTTTATACAGTATCGGGAAGATTCAAAACAATGGATTTTTCAAACAATCGAGAGGTGGTTTAAAGTATTTTATGATGCGGGTGTGTATGATATTGTGTTTTAAATGATTATTAAAAAAATAAAAATAAAATATTTAATTTTATTTTATTTTTTTAATAATAATTTTAGATATTTTTATATGTTAAAGTAAAAAAATAATTTTTAAAAACTAAAAAATTTCATTTTAATATATAATTTTAAAAAAATGTTTTTAAAATCAAACTAAAAAACGCTTTATGGTTTTAAAAAAATACTTTTAGTGTCTTGAATGTGAGAAAAGGGTTGAAATAGGTTTTAACTTTTACGGTCTCAACCTGACTTTTCAAGCGCTATAAATGGTTGGGATACGAGCCAATAGAACTACGCGTCATATACCGATATAGATGACACGTTATTCATTTACTCTATTTTAAATAAAATAGGGCATGATTTGTCACCCGGCCTTGAACACACACTAAAAAGGAGGGCCATGCACTCGGTTTTGCCTTTATAGAGCCAGACGTGCAGGCCCAACCTTGTAGGTTGAGTTGCATGGGCTTTTTTATACAGCCCTTTCAGTCTTTTTTTTTTTAAAAAAAAAGATTTTGATTAAAAAACACTTCAAATAAAATATTTAAATGCTGTTTAAATTATTATTAAGATTATTTATAAATTATAAATTATATTAGAGACTTTCATGGTATCATTAACAATAAATTTCTTCGGTTATCACATAACAAATAGGAAAAATAAATGTTCTCTTGAATATTTTAAAATAATTTTTTTATTATATTTTCAATAACTTTCTCTCGAGATTTTATAAAATCATGAATTAAATAAATTTTCTATTTAACCACATACAAAATAATAAGGTAATTTTTAAATATCTCTTATTAAAATTTACTTTCAAGATCATGATAATATTTTATTTTAGAATCTCAACTCCTGATTGTAAACATGTTTTTGGTATAACAAAAATAGGAATGCATTATTATGAATTTAATATATCTACGGGTTTTAGAGCATCTCCAGCAGTAGAGGCAAATTAGAGAGCCAAATATTTAAAATGGATGTTTGAATAGTGTAAAAATGGCTTTGGCTTTGGTGTGCACTTTAGCAGTAGAGGCATTTTGGAGAGCCATTTCTTTTATATTATTATTTTAATGTAATGCAATTATTCTGTATATAATTTAATTATGCAATTAATTATACAATTAATAGGAGTAAATTATATAATTAAATAATTAGTTTTAAAAAACCCTTCAACAATTTAATTATTAATTTTTCAGATTTAATAAAAAATTAAAAAATTAAAATTAAAATTAATTGATCAACAAAATCATAAATTTTCAATTTCTCATAATTATTTTTTCCTCCTAAATATTATTATTATATACTCCTAAATATTATTATTATATATTCCTAAATACTACCCCCCGAAACCCTACCCTATCTCTTTCACTTGTCATCTCTTTCAGCCGCCCCCCACAAAATGCCTCATCTCTTTCACTTCTCATCGCCGCCCCTCACAGCTCCCTCATGCCCATCTCTCATGCCCATCTCTCCTTCTTCGTCCATCACTTCTCCTAGCTCACCTCACGCCTCTCTCATGACCATCTCTCCTTCTCCGTCCCTCACAGCTCCCCTCACGCCTCTCCCATGGCGCTCCCCCCCTCTCACTCTACTCTTTTCCTCCTCTCCCTCGACTCCCTCTCACTCTGTTCACCGAAGATGCAATCTGCTCGTTGGATTTTGAACTTTGATGCAGGTATTTTCTCGCCAATTCTTCTTCGGATTGGATGCAAAATATTCTGTATTTTTTCAATTTTTTAATTCTGTAGGTTGCTGGTGTTCAATTGTTGAATTCGTTGGGTTTTTTTTTTTGATGGGTATTGCTTTGTTCTGGGTTGATGTCGTTTGTTGAATGAGTTGTGTTTCCAATTTCTTTGCTTGGATTTTTATTGTACATGGCCAACGGCTCTATTGCAATGGTCATATTATTTTTGCCTCTGCAGACAATATATGTGGGAATAGCTCCCGGATGCCTCCAGAAAATGAAGAAGCCATTTTGGCTCTTCATTTGGCTCCTCTGCTGGAGATGAAATTTCACCTAAAAAAGTCAAATATTTGAATTTTTGGCTTTGGCTTCCTGGATGCCTCTGCTGCTGGAGATGCCCTTATGCGAGCAGGACGGAGGACCCTTGCGTATGTAACTTATCTCGTCCCATCATCATGATTAGTGCTTGAAAGTCTACCCGAACGCGGATAATTTTTTTTATATTATATTTTAAAAATGTTTTTTTTATAAATAAATTAGTGTTTTTAGACTATTTTTATGTATTGATATCAAAAATATTTTTTAAAAATAAAAAAAATATTTTTTTAATATATTTTTAAATAAAAAAATATTTTTAATATCAACTTCAATAACACCTCCAACCAAATAGACAAAAAAATTAACTAATCTAATTACAAAGGTAAAACACGAACCCATTGGGTGTTTAAAAAATTGAATTTCAAAAATAATTTTTAAAATTAATAATTTTTTTATATTTTTAAATTATTTTAATATATTGATATTAAAAATCATTTTAATATATTTACTAAATAACACTATAAAAAATAATTTCTACCTATTTTCAAATAATTAAAAAAAGGTAAGAAGTTAAAATGGGAGGTCAAGGGTCGACTTAATATATTGTTCTCTGCCTTGCATTGCCATTTTGATCAAGGTCAAGGGTCAACTTATATAATCTTCTAGATTTTTGTTTAGAAGTATAAAATGGCATGGTTGAAACAATGTTTCGTCTTGAATATAATTTTGAAAGTATTTGGATAATTAATAAATAATAATTTTGCACGAATTGTACTCTACTTTGATATATTGAATTGTAATTTTTATTAAACTTTTTTCTAAAAACTATAATTATAAAAAGTAGAAAACTATAATTATAAAAAGTACCATTACTGGTGGTTTTTAGTGCTTTTTTTAGAATGTATTTGAGATTATTTGTTAAAGTTATTTTTGTTCAAAAATATATTAAAATAATATTTTAAAAAAATTAATTTTGATATCAGCACATTAAAATGATTTAAAAATATCAAAAATAAATAAATAAAAATAAATAAAAATATTTTTTTTTCAAAAACATACAAAAACACCTCCTTAACCTGCAGGGCATTGATTGAGAAGAGACATGGAAAACAATCGATGAACACAACCCATTCCCTCGCCAAAAGCTGCATTAATCAAAGGGAGGTACAGATACTGAGTTCTCGGATGCTTGCTGCGATTGGAAATGGTCATGGTTTCTTCGTCTTCACTGCATTCTGACTCAAGCCGTGCTTGCACAATTGGACCTGATCCTCAGGAGGTTATAAATTAAACCATGAAATCAGCGTGTCCATTTTCCAAACCCATGATTAACCCCTCTGTGTTGGGTTTCTTTTAGTTGTGATATTTTCTACGCGCTTTCCGTTTCAGGGAGGAATATCATGCATCTCTACCACACCAGGGAGTTGCCAAAAATGGAAATGATTTCCTCGTTTGAAAAATCCAAATACTGGGCCTTTCTATCCAGGTTAGGCTCTATAATGGGCTGTCCTGTCCTCTCATGATCCATCTATTTCGTGTCCAAAATTCAGGTGGTCATCGAAAGATTCGAAACAATAATATATGCGCAGTGTTTTTAATTATTTTTTCTATATATATAGATTAGATATCTTTAAGAGGTGTAAAGGGAAAGGCAATTAAAGAGGGGAAACAAAAAACTACATGGACAACTAGATTTCATGTTCAAGTTCTCTGAGAACGACAGTGGAAGCCAAGTCCATGGAAGGACGGAAAAATCACAGAATTTCTGTATTAAAAGAGGAGTAGGTACCCAAGAACAAGAGGGAGAGGATGTAAAAAGGAAAGCTGAAAATGAATAACATTTGTATTGGTAAATCTTAAAAATACTTGCCAAGTCCTTTTGACGTATTTAGATCATGGTAGTTTTAGATATAATCTAGATTAAGTGTCTTTGATGATTTTCCTAGTTGGTAGATATGAAAATATTTAATAAGATATATTAGGTACAGCAGATCCGATCCAAGAGGCGGACAATATTAAGCCGAAGCTAACAGGAGAAGCAATTAGGCACTGTTTGGGTCAGAAAAGCTTAATAGGGACCTCTTAGTGCTTTGGAAATGCAATTGCGGTTGTTTTTTAAAATGCTTTTCATTTAGAAATGCATCAAAATAATAATTTTTTTAAAAAAAAATTATTTTTGACATCAGCACATCAAAATAATCTAAAAATACTATTTTTTTTAATTTAAAGTAAAAATTAAAAATAATTTTTTTATAAAAAAAATTTCATAAGCATTTTCTGATCGCAATGCCAAACAGCCCCTTAATCTTTCATTTTTAATTCTTGAAACCGCTTCCTTGTTGCAGCTGTTTTGTCCTGAACAACATGTATATATGGAACAAAAAGAGCAGAACGAAACAAGAGGTGAAACGGAAAAGATTTGAAATTAAAAGATTTATTTTTCTATTATTTTAGTTTTGAATTAAGTGATTATTAATATGATAATAATTAAATTTTTATATAATTATTAATTTTAGAGCATATAAAATTAATTAAGATACTTAATGAAAACAGAACGAACGGACACTGTAACACCACGGTCAAATAGAAGCATCTCCTATACTTTTTACTTGTATATGAAAAGGCCTAAGGAGGCGTCAAATCAAATTCGAAAGAAGAAAAGAGATCCACGACTAATGAAACTATTGAAAACCAAGAAAGGAAAATAATAATAATAATAATAATAATAATAATAATAATAATAATAATAATAATCGAAGGATGAAAAGAAAGCAATGAAAGGAAGGGGGAACACCTTGTTCATCTGTCTCCCAAAATGACCTCCATGCTGATAGCTAGGCGTCAACAATTGTCACCATCATCCAATTCCAATATCACAACTCCGCCTCCATAACACTGTTGTTTTCACTTTCAAAAAGTAATTAACCCATGTAGTAGTTGTGTTTCTTCTTAAGATCTAATCATTTCTTGACTCGAATTTTCTTTCAATTTACAGACTAATCACATGCTAATCCATGAACCAAAATGACAGACAGCTGAAGACACCTGTACTTGAAAAGATTCAGTCGCCAGCAGAGCAGAACATGCAAATAATTATCCCTTCTTCCTTTTAACCTTACCGTTACAAAACAGTGAGCCAAGACCGAAAGGATTGACGGCTCCCCTGGAAATGTAAGGTGGTGTTATATTCAACACAGGACTGATTCTGACTCCATTCCCGTAAGAGCCACACTTCCGTAACAGAGGAGGCTTCTGCTGTGTATTGTAAGGGTAAAATGGAGCAGAACTAGGCACCGATGGTTTTCGACTTGGAACCGAAGCTTGTTTGTGCAATTTAGGTTTTTGAGTCTCCTTGGATGACATTGCTTGTTTCGGAGGATTTGGGGCTGACCCAGTAGAGTTGCTTCTGGAAAGAAAGTGTAGCGATCGGATTAGGCCTTTGCTTCGAGTGCTGTCGCAATTCAGACTATTGCTTCTCTTGAACAGCCAAAAAGATTTCGATGCGGGTTTTTCATCAGCATCAGGACTCGCTGACAAGAACTCTTTCAGTCGCTTCTTCTCTGTAGTCTCGGTGGTGGTCTGATGCCGAGGTTGAGAGGTCAAAGACGTCGGCTGATGATTATTACCTTTGGAGGAAATGAAATGTTTCCTTATTTCAACAGGCAGGATCTTGCCATTAGAGAAGAGCTCGTCAGCAGAAGACAATTCTTGAACGAAACTGTTGCCAATGCAGAAATCGAAATCAGGATCCAACAGAGATGAGTCTAGTCTGCGATGGTGATGATGATCTTCGATGGAAACAGCATCTGTTGGTTGGTTGAGATCATGGGAGAAGGAGATTCTTGGACTGATTCCTGCGCTTGAAATCTCCGAGCAGACATCTATAGCCATATCAGGAGCAATTCACTTCTTCTTTCCGAGGAGGCAAGGGGTTTCGCGAGTCTAGCTAGTTTCCCATTTCTTGAAAGCGGGCAAAAGTTTCAAAAAAACACCAAGAAGCAATCAATGCGATAGATTTGGAGTCAAGAGAAAGCAAAGGACGAAAGGGGAGGAATTATGGGGGATTAAAAGTCAGAAATAGCAGCTTTAGCTTTTGCTTTTTGTCAAAACTGAGAGCATGGTTTTTCAACAGCGGAGAATCGATCGATGATACATCTGCCGAGCAAGCTTGAAGCAGCAGCAAAACAGTTGATCATGCCAGGGAAGAATAAAGAGAGAGAAAGCAGACGAATTTAAGCACCGAAAGGCTACGAAAGAATGGCTCTCTAGGATGGTTTCCAATGAGGCGACGACACTTTTACTTTAAGAATTGCCCATATAGCCCAAATGCGAGTGACATAGACCTTCATCTTCTATACAGTAGTAAACTTCTCTGTGGAGTACACTACATCTATAATAGTAATAATACACTCACGGCACAAGACTATATATTCGAACGTTTAAGTAACTACAAACTATGATTAAAAACAAACAAACGTAACAGCTGTTAAGTAACCATTTTATTTAGGCGAGCATTCAAAATATATATTTATTTTATTTTATTTTTTTGGACTTAAAATTTATATAAGTTTACATTATTTTATACTTGATTTTTATCAGATATGTGTTTAACATTGTGTTTCAAAAGGGCTTTTTGAAGAAAATAAAAAATATATATTTTTATTTTTCACTTTAAATTAATATTTTTAGTGTTTTTAGATCAGTTTTATATTTTAATGTAAAAAATGATTATAAAAAAATAAAATAAAACCATTTTGATGCATTTCAGGTTAAAAATCATTTTGATGCATTTTGATACTAATATCATATTAAGAAGCCATCTCGTTTAAAAATTTAAGCTATTAGGTGTTGTCTCAAGATATAATTTATATTATTCTCTAGAGTAATCTCATTATCATATAATTTTCTAAATGTTTATTGGGAATTCATGCCAGGGATTGAGACCTGGTGGCCAGATTAGTGATTGTTTGGAAGTGTTATTAAAATTATTTTTGAAATTACTTTTCATTCACAAATATATCAAAATATATTTTTATTTTTTAAAAATTAGATCATTTCAGTGTTTTTCTTCCAAGCAGGCAGTCTATTGAAAATGCAGTTGTAAAGTTACTGTCTAACGGTTGAAGGTGATGATTGTGAGGCTAACAAAATTACGTGGTAGGGTCGATTGGAAAAATAATTTACTCAGGGAAGCATTATACCGTTCAATATTTGGAGTTGATAGGTATGATTGCTACCCCAACTCCCTTATTGGAGGTACTATCGTTTATATGTATCGTTTTTGTTTCAACATTTTAATGACACGTGGATATAACTACCTCATCTATTTGTTTTTTTAAGAAAAAAGAATAGCACCGTAAATATAAAAGAGTGAAGTACTCGGTCTTCGGCCTAGTTGTACGCGGTTATTGGGGCATTTAACAGCGATTCAGCTGGTGAAGACATGGCATGAGGAATTCTTTTATGTGGTCTCTGGTTTGATTTTTCCCGTCTATTAATATCGATAGCTACGAGCTGCAGATATGCCACTGGAAGCTTTATTCAGGGGGAAGAGACTTACTATGATACCCTTCTTGGAAAGGAAGAAGAAGAAGAAGGGCTATTGGGTCATTATGCTGGGCACGAGTTGGGGTTTCAATCATCGAATATCCCGTTTTCGAAGTCCTTGTTTTATCCTGCATTTCGCTTAGTGTATATTTGAATATTGTGATATTTTTTATTTAAAAAATATTGGTATTAATTTTGATATTAGTATATTAAAATAATTTTAAAATAAAAAAAACGTAAATTAAAATAAAAAACTTTCAAATATTTTTAAAACCAAGTAACAAACAATCACTTTCTCTCTCTACCAACATCACTGTTCGTTTTGTATTTATTATTTTCTTGCAAACAGGATATTTTTGAGATCCAGGGGCAATGGATTGCGCTTCTTTTACAGGACAGAGGAAGGCCCTTGTCAGCCTGTCTGAGTATTATTCATTCATCTGCCACATGTTACATGTCCGATCATGTCACACTCTGCTTTCTGCACGCATTTTGGCATCTCCTAGGAAGGCTTACACCCTGCAAGGCAATTATAAGGGCCGGTCCAGTCTGCCCGGTGCCCATTGCACGCAGACATAGCACGAGCAATAGATCGGGGTGTTTTATTTAAATTTTTTTTTTTTAATATTTTAAAACTATTTTAATGTATTAATATTAAAAATAAATTTTTTAAAAAATAATTTAATATGTTTTTGAACAAAATAAACTTTTAAAAAGCTTCAAATAATCACGAACATCCGATTCCAATCACCAATGCTTCTAGCCTGTGCCGCTTGAAAAAATCCGAGGACATCGAGGGAACACCCGGGAAATTTTAAGCATTTCCCGGTGGTGAGATGATTAACAGGGAATTAAACACCAGGATATATTAACACCAATTTTGAATGTTCCAGATGGGACTCGTGATAATAAAGCTGTAACTTAATCGGAATTTATATCATTTTTCAAAACATTTCGGAGCTGAACTCCCTTTTTATTATTTTTTTTGTTGCTGTTAAATGATGTAAATTTTTTAAAGTGCCCATCAATTAATAGCCTATTTGTTTTTGTGGTTGTACCGCCGTTTGTTCAACATTTGATTTTTTTTTTCATTTTAAATGAAAATTTTTTAGTGTTTTTAAATCATTTTGATGTGCTGATATCAAAAATAATTTTTAAAAAATAAAAAAATATATATCATTTTAATGTATTTTTAAATAAAAAACACTTTTAAAAATAATCACAATCGTTCTCCCATGCACTGAGCCAGACCAGTCGAATAGGTCGGACAGGAATAGATTTTTGAATGTCTCTAATAGCCGGAGAGTGTGAGATTGTTAGCTTTGCTGGGGTTTGGATTCATTCCACTTTCCTTTGCATTTCTATTAATTAAAGAGATACCATCCACGAATTAAGAGAGAAAATAAATGAAACAATATAAAACTATTCACATCCTTACACATGACTTTCGTATTAAACTTGCCATTCAATCGGTAACCCTTCTTAAGATGACATATCAAGAGCTTTAGACTGGATTTAGAGCTTCAGCAGCAATGGAAGAGAAGAGCTCTCATCTTTATAATTTATCATGGGCCAAATCAGTTAATCACATGATTTCAACAGGACAAACACGTGATTTGATGGCTTGGATGCCCTGCCCCATTTGTGGGACCTGATGCTTCGATCTCTGAACTTTCATTTTTTTCTCCCTTCTCTTTGCCAATCGAGAGCAAAAAATCTCGATCACGATGACGAGAAGTACCCTTTTTCAAACAACTAATTCATTTTTGTGTAAGGTTTTGGAAGGTAGATTTGATCTCGGATTTTGTTCTCAGAGAAGATGAGCGGTCTCTAATTAAATCGATTCTAGTCTTAATCGCTTGAGATTAAGAATTTTTTTTAAGTGATCTTATATTTGAGTATTATGATTATTAATATAATAATTATTAAAATTTTATATAATTATTAATTTAACGATATATGAAATTAATCGAGTTGAATGTAAGCTGATCCAAACTTGTATATTAATAAAAAAAATATTTCAATTTAGATCATGTATAATAGTTGCTTTATGGAACATATAATTTATTTTCTTAATTTTTTTTTTACCAATTACAACTCGGAAGGGAGGGAAGATTGAAAAATCAGCTCAAATTTCTATTCAGCACATCATTAGACTCGAGCGTATAAAATTTGAGTTTTTGTAATGACTAACCCACAGGTTAGGTTCACCTAATTAACTTTTTTTAGTAATTTCAAATTCGAATCAATGTCTCGTTTCGAATTAAAACTGTTAGGTCCATGATTTTATTTATATACACGGGAGCACATATTAGCTCATTCTAGCTAAAACCAACTGAAAATTGATTAAAATAACCCCAGCAAGCCATTAACAAACAATGTGGTAGATAGCACCTACACGTGTCCTCCTTCCTTCCAAATAAAAAAATAAATACCTCCAAGCTCTAATCTATCCTCTGCAGAACATAAATAAAATAATGAGTAAATTAAAATAATATAAAAGTGTGTCCCTACCGGGTTTGAAATAAAACATCTGGTGGTTACCTGCTATTTGCTTCGCGTATTTATTAAGTTCTTGTTTGGCTAAACGGTTCAACCACTGTTTAGTTAAATTTTGAAGAAAAAAAATTATTATAAATATTTTTTTATATATATTTTTAGATTATTTTGATATGTAAATATTAAAAATTAATTTTTAAAAATAAAAAAATATCATTTTGATGTATTTCTAAACAAAAAAACACTTTTAAAAATAACCGCAACTATACTCTAAGATATCCGTTCGCTCTCTAATGCCGTTTTTGGTGTGCGTCCATGCCAATTTTTGTTATTAATTTGGATATTTGGATCAATTTATGTATATTTTAATTAATTTTATTGGTCTTAAAAATAATAATTATAAAAAAATCAAGTGATTATTATATTTATAATCATATAATTTGAATATAAGATTAACTTCTTAATTAGACACAATTAATACCGACAACCTACTATATTGTTATCTATGCCACTCTTTTAGTTTAGGTGTATCCTGCGATCACACCGGTCTCAATCATTTAGCTATAATAATTTTTCGTGAAACCTCTTACAGACAACATGTGATTGTTAATAAAATACACGAAAAAGGAATAACTTGTACATAGTTAATTTAAATGCTGAATTAAATTAAATATAATTATCTGTAAAGTGCAATAAAAAAATCACCGTAGATGTGGTAGAATTATAGTTTTTTTTACTATATTTGCAATCTTTTTAATCACATTAGGTTTTGATACAAGGGCTTATTTAGACGAGAACGAGTTGGGTAGCCCGCGCGTTGCGCCGGGCTTTTTATATGTAATAAACTGATTATTTATGTGGTAAGCAGAGAATTTTTTAGTTGATAGATAGAGAATTGTAAATTTTAAATAATGCTATAATATTTTTTTATGTATTGAATTAGTTGATTATTGTTAGAAGCTTAAATACTCAAATAATAATTCAATTGCGAAATTTAAAAATTATTAGCAATAAATTTTTTGAAAGATCAACTAATTGTAATTTGAGTATTGCAAGACCATAATTGATTAATTATTTAGTATGTACTAATTGTTTTGATGGTTATTTAATTGGTTGATGTAAATCTGTAATCAATAAAATGAATGAAAGATGATTTTTTGTTGTCTTGAACTGAATGTGTTGATGGTTAAATATTTTTTAACAGTTACTAAGCACTTAACTGGTTGATAGCAATATTGCAATCGCTGAAATCTATTAAAGATAGATTATTTTTTGTTTGCATTGATCTGGTTGGTTGTTAACATTATTTTATTGGCTTGGAGAATAATTTAGTTACAGTTTGGATCTAAATTATGTGTTGATTTAATTAACTCATAGATTGCAGAATTGCAATGTTTTGATTATTTGAACAAAATCGCGATGCGGCGGGTTTTTTTTTTTATGTTAAAAATTGATTGCTTTTATATGTATTGTATTTTATTATTTTGATATTTAGTTAGTATAATTATATTTAAAAATGCTGATATGAATTTTTTTCCTTCAAAAAATCCAAACTCATTTTTCCTCTCTCTCAATATATTTTTAGGCGATAATATTCAATAAATATCAGACATATTAGAAATAAAAATATTGTGATTTGTTTTTAAAACATAAACTTAATTTTTTTGTGTGCTATAATTATTTATTTGCCGTCTAAAAGGAACAGTCTAATGGAAACGGGAAGTGACTTGTATATTTTTTAATTTGACTTGTAGATATTGCAGGTAAATTTGCCACAAAAAAATTTTTAGATGTTTTGTTTTCCCAGTAATATTAGATCTAAAATATTAAAAATGAAAACATTGGAAATTCTTGTAAAGAAATCAACTTAAATAAAAGAGCACAAAATTAAATTTTGAAGTCAATATTGTTTTTATATAAGATTTATTAATCATATTATTATATTAAATATATTTAAGAAAACATGATATGAATTTCTATCCTTAAAAAAATCCCAAGTCATTTTTCCTCTCCCTCAATATATTTTTAGGCGATAATATTGAATAAATATTCAAACATATAATTAGTTTTACATATTTTCATTTGACATAAATACACAAATATATAATTAATTTGACATAATTTCCACAATATATTTTATTTAAAGGATAATTTTAGGCTATTTTGTTCTCTCTCTATATATTCTTAGGCGATAATATTCAATAAATATTAGAACATATAATTGGTTTAATACATTTTAATTTGATATAAATACACAAATATATAATTAAAAAGTCAAAATACTGTAAATTTATTTCAAGAAATAAACTTAAGTTATTTTTAAGAAAACATGATATGAATTTCTGTTCTTAAAAAAATCCTAAGTCATTTTTCCTCTCTCTCAATATATTTTTAGGCGATAATATTGAATAAATATTCAAATATATAATTAGTTTTACATATTTTCATTTGACATAAATATACAAATATATAATTAATTTAACATAATTTCCATAATATATTTAATTTGAAGGATAATCTTAGGCTATTTTGTTCTCTCTCTCTATATTCTTAGGCGATAATATTCAATAAATATTAGAACATATAATTGGTTCAATATATTTTAATTTGATATAAATACATAAATATATAATTAAAAAGTCAAAACACTGAAAATTTATTTCAAGAAATAAACTTAAACAAAAGAGCACAAAACTGAATTTTGAAGCCAATATTTTATTTTATTTTATTTTATAAGATTTATTCATCTTATTATTATATTAAATGTATTTAAGAATACTGATATGTATTGTATTTTATTATTTTGATATCTAGTTACTATAATTAAATTTAAGAATACTGATATGAATTTTTTTCCTTAAAAAAATCCAAAGTCATTTTTCCTCTCTCTCAATATATTTTTAGGCGATAATATTCAATAAATATTAGACATATTATAAATAAAAATATTGTGATTTGTTTTTAAAACATAAACTTAATTTTTTTTTGTGCTATAATTATTTATTTGCCGTCTAAAAAGAACAGTCTAATGGAAACGGGAAGTGACTTATATATTTTATAATTTGACATGTAGATAATGCAGGTAAATTTGTCAATATTTTTTTTTTTTGAGATGTTTTTTTTCCCAGTAATATTAAATCTAAAATATTAAAAATGAAAATATTGGAAATTCTTGTAAAGAAATCAACTTAAATAAAAGGGCACAAAATTAAATTTTGAAGCAAATATTTTTTTTATATAAGATTTATTAATCATATTATTATATTAAATATATTTAAGAAAACATGATATGAATTTCTGTCCTTAAAAAAATCTTAAGTCATTTTTCCTCTCTTTTAATATATTTTTAGGCGATAATATTGAATAAATATTCAAACATATAATTAGTTTTATATATTTTCATTTGACATAAATACACAAATATATAATTAATATGACATAATTTCCATAATATATTTAATTTAAAGGATAATCTTAGGCTATTTTGTTCTTTCTCTATATATTATTAGGCGATAATATTCAATAAATATTAGAATATATAATTGGTTTAACATATTTTAATTTGATATAAATACATAAATATATAATTAAAAAGTCAAAACACTGCAAATTTATTTCAAGAAATAAACTTAAACAACAGAGTACAAAATTGAATTTTGAAGCCAATATTTTATTTTATTTTATAAGATTTATTCATCTTATTATTATATTAAATGTATTTAAGAATATTGATATGAATTTCTGTCGTTTAAAAAATCCTAGGTCATTTTTCCTCTCCCTCTATATATTTTTCTTGAGTTCCATTTTCTCCCTAGCAATATTAGATCTGACACATTAAAAATAAAAATATTTATATTTTTTCCAGAAATGAACTTAATTTTTTTACATGCTATAATGACTTATTTCCCATTTAAAAAGAACATGAATCGAAACGGGAAGTGACCCGTATATTTTTTAATTGTAGATAACCTAAGTAAATTTGTAATTTTTTTTTAGTTTAATTTTACCCCCGGTAATATTATATTTAAAATATTAAAAATGAAAATATTGCAAATTTGTTTTTAAGAAATAAACCTAAACAAAAGAGCACCAAATCTAAATTCAAAGGCAAATTTTTTTTATAGGATTTATTTATTATATTTTTATATTAAATGTATTTAAGAATATTTTATGATTTTTTTTTTAAGAAAAAAATCCTAGGTCATTTTTTTCCTCTCTCTATATATTTATAGGCGACAATATTCAATAAATATTTTTTTATGTTATTTGAGTAATTCAATATATTATTATATAAAATGTATTTAAGAATACTAATATTAAGTTTGTTTTTTAATTCAAAAAAACCTAGGTCATGTTTTCGTCTCCCTATATATATTCCTATGCGATAATATTCAATAAATATTAGAACATATAATTAATGATAGACTAAAAATTCCAAGAAACTTTAACAAAAGACAAAACAAAAAAATAAAATAAAAATAAACTTTAGCATTGCTATTATTATTATTATTATTATTATTATTATTATTATTATTATTATTATTATTATTATTATTATTATTATTATTATTATTATTGTTAGCATTTAAAAAATATTTGTGATCCAAAAAAAAAGATTATTATTATTATTATTATTATTATTATTATTAATTATATTATTATATTATAATTAATTTAAAATGAAGGATTAATTTGACAATAATTAATAATTTTTCAAAAAAACCTAGGTCATGTTTTCGTCTCCCTATATATATTCCTATGCGATAATATTCAATAAATATTAGAACATATAATTAATGATAGACTAAAAATTCCAAGAAACTTTAACAAAAGACAAAACAAAAAAATAAAATAAAAATAAACTTTAGCATTGCTATTATGATTATTATTATTATTATTATTATTATTATTGTTGTTGTTGTTGTTGTTGTTGTTAGCATTTAAAAAATATTTGTGATCCAAAAAAAAAGATTATTATTATTATTATTAATAATTATATTATTATATTATAATTAATTTAAAATGAAGGATTAATTTGACAATAATTAATAATTTTGTACCAAAAATATTCAAAGATTTAAAAGGAAAAAAAAAATAAAAGAAGAGGGACTGAAATTAAAGTGCAATATATAATGAATTTGAAATGAGGGACACAATTGAAAACAATATAACCTGCTGCACTAAAAAAATTAAGGGATCTAATAGAAAACCGAAAAATTCAAAGAAGAAGGACTGACATGTAAATTGCATATATATCAATTTGAATTAAAGGACGAAATTGACAGAAATCGAAACTTCTATTACAGAAATCAAACAAAAGCCAAGGGACTGAAATGCATCAACAATAAATCGGGGGACTGAAGTTGAATCCGGCGCTGAGGAGAGAGAAAAGTGCACATAAACGTTAAACCGACTATATGAGCCTCTACGTCGATCATAACACCACACGCGCCGCTCCATGAGATTCAGGGAATGGTTGCGAAACGTTCCGTCCGGCAGAGGAAAATTTTTGGCCGCCGTATGACTCCGCACGCGCCGCTTGAATCGATGGCGGAAAGAAAACGCGCCGACGCGCCTGTACGGACGCCTGACGTTGCTGACGCAAGCGCACAGTGACGTGTGCGTCAATTACCAAACCACCCCTGAGTCTAATTAATGCATTTTGTCTTATCGGGGGCTACAGTCGTAATAACACATTTTTAAAAATATTAAAAAAAAAGGTTCCGGCGGACCGGACCGGTCCGTACGCGTGCAATGACAACCTTAGCCCTCAGCCGAAAACGTGTTTTTGTCTTATTATCGGGGGTTGTTTCGACATTACACTGTTCACATCAGGAAAAGACAAAAAAAAATAGGGTGGACGAACTCGCGCGACACACCGGCAACAAAGCTCGCGTCCACAGTGTTTTGTGAGTGTGTGAACAGTGCATGAATAGTATTTCCCCTAATCTTTTAGTTATATGTTAATGTGAAAACGCGGCCCATTATCTGAATTACATATTGGAAGGGTTTGTTAAAATATATATTTTTAAAAAATATAAATAAATTATTTTTAATCGAACTACGAGTTAACTTATTGAGCTATTCGGTCTTCTCAAGTTAAAATTTTCATTTATTTTTTTAAAATCTCAATTTGACATTATAAATGGATTCATAGTACGATTCTGATCTATTTTTTTTTTATGCGAAAAAACTTTATTTTTTAAAAAATATATTTTGTTGGTTCAAGTGAACGAGTAAAATACAGGTTGTCTCAAGCTTTTAAAGAAGGCGCACGTCTTGACTCGAACTCAAGACTTGTTGTGCAGATCACCAATCCTCTGCCATCGCGCTATAACTCTTTAGGAACTTCTAGTATATCATGCTCATTAAGCATTTATTTATTTTTATGTGCTTGGTATTGTGGTATAAAATATTTTTTTAAATCATCAAAACATGTTTGTATGTTTTTTTATTTTATTTTTACACGAACACATCAAAATCATCCAAAACATATTAAAACAAAAAATTAACTTAATATTTTTATATCAAGAATACTTTTAAAATAGACTCAACCTCTAGTAACTTGAATCTTGGTGTGA
The DNA here is from genome assembly GCA_027405865.1 of Salix purpurea. Taxonomy (NCBI): domain Eukaryota; kingdom Viridiplantae; phylum Streptophyta; class Magnoliopsida; order Malpighiales; family Salicaceae; genus Salix; species Salix purpurea. Next base: position 8,036,979 of record JAOWLH010000012.1, on the reverse strand, counting down.
TAAAACTTTCGATGAAAGCCGACAGGAAGGCCCAAACTTTGACGTTTGGATGCTCGTCTCTAATTATGAAGTCGTTATTTCGTTCTCTCCGGCGTTTTGGACCCGTCAATAGTGATGAAGGGCCCAATTGAAAACTACAGGTTGAGGCCCATATATCGATTTGAAACCAGTCCAAAGCTGACCACTCCACTCCCTGTAGCCTGCCTGCCTTATACGATATTCACTTCCCGCCCAAAAATATTTCGACACTTTCCCTGGTTTACAAGTTCAAAAGGATTAGAAAAAGAAGATAATCGTCCCGTCAGTAACCATACTTTACCACTTCTATTTTAGTGCACACAGTAGAATATGGGATCATTAAAGTGCTCATATTTTTAAAATTAATCAACCGAGTACTTCTATTTAAAACCATATAGAAATTTAACGAGCTGTCCATCAAGCATCTATTTTACAGATTACTTGATTTTAGAGCATGATGCATGTTATTTTTTAAAATATATTAAAATATTATTTAGATCTCAACATATGATTTAAAAACACATATGAAAAATTAATTGAAAACAAAATAAATTTAAGATTTCATGAAAAGCAGACAACAGCTGTGAACAGGGCCTTAATAGAATAATTCAACTAATCAATAATTTTGAAAGTATAAATAACCTATAAAATTTGTTTTCAGCACAATGAAGTAGAGAAACTCATAAACTCTGGGTACCGATTTTGCCATTTTCACGTAAGAAGTCATTGTCTAAGCACCCGTTTGGCAACATGGTGCATTCCACGTTTGCCGTTTGGGAAACCATTTTGGTGTTTGGTAAGAAATTACCTAAAAGCAAGTTCTACAAGGCGTTATTACTATTGAATGCCGAAACCCTTTTAAAACATGACACGTGGATTCTAGCGTCTGGAATATGGAAGAAAATGGGGAAACAGGTCATGGCATGTTGGCCGAAAAGTAAAAAGTATGAGAATCGGTACTGTAAGCTGGTGAGTTGTTGACACGTGGAAATAATAAAATAATAAAGAAACTTGATTTTCACTTGTTTAATACAGTATTTTTAACGGGAACGGCAGAGAAAATATAGCTAGCTGTACGGTACAATCTGGATGGATTTCTAGAAACTGAAAAAAATGCTAAAAAAATTCAAGTGTTTTTTAATATATAGCGAAAGCACCACGTCATCGAACACACGAAGACCACCTGTCGTCCGCAGCGTGAAGAATCTAAAAAAATACCGGGAAAAGAATAACGCGAACAGTCACTCACAGTTCCCCTCTCCTCAATCTTTCACTTCGCGGCTCCATGATTCCAGCCTTAAAATCAAGGTTTTATCAATATACTACCTCTAAACTTGAAAGGAAAAAGGATTTGTTTGGGATCCGGAACCTTACAAGGTTAATCCAAATCTTCCTCTTTAGCTTTCTACCTGGAAAAAAAAAAAAGAATGGCGGTGAAGGAAGAAGAGAGACTGGAGCTGTTCTTGAAGATAGGTCTGGATGAAAGAACTGCTCGTAATACCATTGCTAACAACAAGGTTACCAACAATCTCAATGCTGTTATTCACGAGGTATTCGATTTCTTCTCCTCCTTAACTGCATGCACTGGATTGATGTTTGAGGGATGCGTGGGTGGGTTATAATGTGAAGATAGTCTTATTTTTGAGTTTCTGAAATAATTCTGAGCTTTATTCAAAGAGGAGCGACGGCAAACCTCTGTTTTTTTTTTGAAATTCTGGTAAAATTACTTTATTTTTATTTTGTTTTATGTTTTTTCTTTTGTTGTTTTCAGGCTGCTGTCACAGAGGGATGTGATCGAACAATTGGAAATCTTCTTTACACGGTACGATTAGATAATTTGAAGTGTACAAGCTTTATAATATAGTTAAAGTAGAAACTGCTGTTTTCATCCAACCTGTTGAAATTTTTAGTTTCCTCGTGGTTGGTCGATTGTTATGCCTTTGTTCATTCTTCTTTTCTCTTTTGGAAAGCAAAATCTGGCTATCTGGGTTCCATGGGTTTGTTTGCTTTCAATCCCAAACTCAAAGGGGTTTTCATTCTCTATTTTGTGTACTAATGCGAAGCACGGTTGCTTCCGTACGCTTAACAGGTTGCTACAAAGTACCCAGCAAATGCCCTCGTTCATCGCCCTGCTTTGCTCGGATATATTGTCACCATAAAGGTATGGACTGCATAATCCTCGATCCTTTGTTTTTGTATGCTGTTTAGCTCGGGTTATGTTGTTTCACCTTTTAAGGCGACACTGGTTTTTTTAGCGTAACAAATTAGTTTCCTCTCAGGTTTGTCTTTCCTTCAATGCTTGCAAATTTTGAATCAGATATTTAAATGAAAACATCTTCTTTAAAGGAATTAGGTCGATTCTTAGTACCGAGCTCTATTTTTTTTTTGCAGATTAAAACCCCAGCCCAGCTAGAAGCTGCATTTTCATTTTTATCTAGTACTGCTTCGGAGAGTTTTGAGTTGAAGGAATTTGAAGAAGCTTGTGGTGCTGGTAAGCTACCTTTTGACACAACATAGCTGAGCTATGTCATATGCACCAGGATCAGGTTATGTTTGTATGGTTTCCGTTTCTATAATGGTTGTATCTGTTTGTTCTACTTATATTTCATTGTTATTTCCTCATCTTTTTAAAATGAGTTACACACTCAGAGTGCTTTTGCCACTATTAGCTGATTAATTTCCTTTTAGGAGTAGCATACATTAGTAACTTTGTTGTACTTGCAAGCAGGGGTTGAAGTCTCTGAAGAAGATATTGAGCAGACTGTTAATGAAGTATTTGAACAGAACAAGGAATCAATATTGGAGCTTCGTTATCGAACAAATGGTCAGTGTAACATTGTTTATAATTTAAGTTACTTCGTAATGTTATTTTTTACCTAGTTATCTACCTTGCCTTGAACAAACAGACTATTATTTTTATCTAGTGCCTTGGGCCACTGTTGTTATTTCTTTAGTTCTTGGTTTTGCACAACATCATGATTATGTGGTATTATCACCTGGAATGATACTCATACTTATTTGGACTATAAGATAATGAAAGTTGGAGCTGGCATTGGTACACTGTGACATGTGTAATAACCCCTTCCCAGCTATGGAGAAGGGAGTTGAGAAAGACAGAGTCTTTTTTTTATGCTACCCCTTGGTTTTATCTTGTACAGAAATTTGTTAATGCAGAGAAAAACTCTATACTCATCCTTCACCTGTCCCTCTTTCATCTTTATTGCAGCCTTTCTTTACTGCACCTGCATTCTAGTTGGTGCTCTCTCTTGATGAAAAGTTTTGTTTTCAAACTTCAAGATATATTTTGTTGTATATGATTTGTGATCGATGTTCATTGGAGTTCATTTCTTATACTTTTTTAAACAGACTCCTTTGACATTTCACCATCCTTTGCTGATTGTAATCTCTTGTGTGGTTGAGATGGCTTTTCAAAGTGCTTTTCGTTTAGAAAAATATTGGAATACTATTTTTTTATTTTTTTAAATTATTTTTGATATCATCACATTAAAATGATCTAAAAAACTAAAAAAAAAATCATTTAAAGTAAAAAAATAAAAATAAAAAAATATCAATTTTTTTATTTTGTGCTTTTGAAACGCAATGGCAAACAGGCACTAATCTGTCACACATTTCTTTTGCTAGTGGGAGATCTAATCTGTCACACATTTCTTTTGCTAGTGGGAGATCTATTTGGGCTTGTCCGCAAGAGGCTTCCATGGGCTGATCCAAAGACTGTCAAGGTGAATACTTATTTGTTTCTGAAATAATTTATTGCAATGTTGGTGCCTGAGGTAGAGTTTTTGCTAATTTATAGAAAGGAGTTTATCACTCTGCTGTTGAAAGCATGCTGTAGGCTGAGGCACAAGGAACAAGTCACTAGGCCCCGTAATTGATCTACTTATGTGTCCTTAGACAAGGTCTTGCATCTTGGTGCTATAGAAACATAGAAGATATTGGTATATACTTAGGTTTTGGATGAGCCTCCAGAGCTTCGAAGATGTACCCTATTTGTTAGATTGTTTTAGTTTTATGATACAGCAGACCACACCGGTGTCTTAGATTGTGATAGCAATCGTGGTCATGGCAAACAGGCTACTGTGGCCTTTGGTAATTATTATGGCAGTTGCAAATGTGAACTGTCATTATTTTTTACCAAGTTCTCTCTAGTATGTTTACATCTTTAATATTTTTACTAAAAAGGGCTATGTTAGTGCTCTCAATTGAGCTTATAACTTTTCATGAAAAATATGATGCTCCTTGTAACAATTTAGCTTTAAATTTATTTTACCCTCAGTTTCGTCTTGCACCGATCACAAAGATTAAGCCAGAATCCAATAACTAAGTAAAAAAACCCTTAAAAACTAAAAAAACTGACTCTTTTCTTTTAATATCTACATAATGGTTCTTATGGATGTGGTGTTAAATGATGCACCATATTGCAAAATGGGGCGGAATGTAATGGACCAGTAAACACTTGAAGCCATGAGGTGAACACAATTATTTTCTTATACTGATGAATTATTACCATATCATGCTTATTGTTCCCTAATATGTGTTATAAGAACTCATAAAATATGATACATTCAACTTCGAAGATGTGCCTCTGCTACGGCACTTGCCTACACTTTGCATCTTGAGCCAAGGGTCCAATTTTTTGGAACATGGTCTCGGGTTTTAACAAGTGTGGTTTATTAATTTGTGGGGTATGTTATTTCTTATCTGTCAACACTTTTTGCTTCCCATGTCTTGTTTGTCAGAAACTCATTGATGCAAACTTATATGAATTGCTTGGTGGAAGGACTGCAGCAGACAACGAGAAGGCTTTGAAACAGAAAAAAGAAAAGTCTGCTAAAGTCAAAGTGAGGGAATTGCAAGGATGTTATATTTCTTGCATCTGCTTTGATATAAGAGTTCTGACTGTTTTCCGTTTCTGATTTTGTACCTGTGTAGGATATAAAAGCTGCTGATGACAATCCATCACAGCCATCTGAAGATCTTAACCCATTCTTGATATTTCCCAATCCAGAGGAAAATTTCAAGGTATGTGTTTATGGGAATGTGTGATTATCTGATTTTGATGTTAAAAATTATTGCTATTAATTTTTTTAACCTTTCATGCTGTGCCTTTTTATATCTTTTCTGGAGTTATCGACATTGTACTTTTTTCATCTATGAAGTTTAAACTTTCTTATATGAGACTGTCAGTTAGGAAAAAAAGATATGCCAGCACTGCTGCTAGCTTGCTTCCATGCTGTTGACATGATGATTTATTTGAGATAGTGGGAAAGAAGGATGGAGAAGCCAGGGGTGTGAAATATAGATTGTGGCAAATTCTATGAACCATCGCTTTCAATGGTTGTATTTGGGAAGGTGGTGGTAATAAGACCAAAATTATGATATTTGCATTTTTTTAAATTGTTTGATTGCTACATCCATCTGGGTTGAGTTGATAACCACCACCATTACTGTGTTTATCCATGCCATACTTTAGAACGAAGATGAAAACTCATGTGCTGTTCAAGATAATACTATTTAAATCAAACATGCTATGTGCACTATGTTTGCTATAAATTTTCATCTCCCTACTTGATGTCATCCCATATTCAGCCTTATATAAGTTTTTTTCATTACATGGAAACACCTGATAAATTGCTGTGGATTATCAGGTTCATACTGAAATATTCTTCAGTGATCGACCTGTTCTGCGATGCTGCAACACAAAGGAGGTGCTTGATAAGCACCTCAAAAGAACCAGCGGGAAAGTTTATACTCGCTTTCCCCCTGAGCCAAATGGATATCTACACATTGGTCATGCCAAGGTATTTCATTTGTTATTCATGTTGATCTTTGAGGTTATTGATTAAAAAGGAACTGTGACAGGGTTTTAGATTTATTATTTGCCTTGCCTGTGGAGCTCCTCATTTTATAAACATTTCCCAGGCAATGTTTGTTAGCTTTGGCCTCGCAAAGGAACGACGTGGATGCTGCTACCTTAGGTGAGGAGTGCTGTCATTTTTATTTTGAACACACAGTTGCTACTGGCACATCTATATCCAATGCTTATCTTCTAATCCTTCTACAATTCTGAGTGCAGCTTTATTATGTTACCTGCTCTGTCAAACATAATGGTCTGGACAAAATAGTGGCAATCCTTATAAGTTCAATCATTGATCATGCAACATGCATTTTCTGATAAAATCCTCAGTTTGTTTAATCAAGGATCTGGTTTTGTTGAAATCTCAATAATATATATTCTCCAGAACCTTTATCCATCAATAACATACCTCGGTTTTCCTTTTGTATAACCACATGCATAGACTCCCATGCCTGTCTGCTTCATCTCCACCCACCCACACGCGTGCAGTCATGCATGCACATGCTGCGTTTAAAAATGGGATGAAGGAGCCATACTTGATTGACCTTCATCTGCATTCATGATAAATAAAATGGACGGGTTTTTTTTTATCTGCCTTTGAAGTCTAACTTGCCATCTGCATTCTATTAGGTATGATGATACAAACCCTGAAGCTGAAAAGAAAGAATACATTGATCATATTGAAGAGATTGTTGAGTGGATGGGTTGGAAACCATTCAAGGTCATATTGTTAGCTTTTTTTCTCTCCTGTCTTTCTATATCTGCTCCATGTACCTCTTTGAATCTAATATCTGCTTGAGTTTTGCAGATCACTTACACCAGTGATTATTTTCAAGAGCTTTATGAATTAGCAGTTGAGCTGATACAAAGGGGTCATGCTTATGTTGATCACCAGGTTGCTTCAAAGTTTCTGACTTCTGAATCAATATGAGAGAGGGAGGGATCTACTTACGCTTTAATTGATATTATCTAGTAACAGTGGTCTTATAGTAACGAGTGATTTGCCTGAAATGACTACTTTCCTGAGCTTAGTATTTTCACCTTTCATTCATGGCACATATATTTTTGAATTGATTGACTTCAAATTCAAAGAGTTAATTTTGTAAATGCTGTTCCTAGACACCGGAAGAGATCAAGGAGTATAGAGAAAAGAAGATGAACAGTCCTTGGAGGGATAGACCCATTGCAGAATCTTTGACACTTTTTGAAGAAATGAGACAGGGCATGATTGAAGAAGGCAAAGCGACCCTCAGAATGAAGCAAGACATGCAGAGTGATAACGGGAATATGTATGACCTCATTGCTTATCGAATCAAGGCAAGTATAATTGGATGAATATCATCAATGACCCAACTTGCTCATTATCACGTGTATTGATGGTCTGATTTTTCTATCCTTCAGTTTACTCCACATCCACATTCAGGAGACAAGTGGTGCATCTATCCTAGTTATGACTATGCTCACTGCATTGTGGATTCTCTGGAGGACATCACACATTCGGTATGTTATATTGTTTTTATAGGCACCTGTTTTCTCTTGTTTCACTTTGCCAAGATTAACTTTGAAGATTAACTTTGAAGATGTTGGTTGTTCAATTATTATCTGCTAGCTATTTGTCATGTCTTTGAATGCTGTTTCTGAAATGTTAGAAAGGTTATTGTTTCACTACTGTCTATTTTGGTATATTGAAAAAGGACCAAGATATCAGATTGGTAACTTTTTTTTTCCTGTTTCTAATTCGTTTGAGATAATTGAGGTTGAATTTCCAAGACATTCCAAGTTCGACATTGTTCTATCAATTGGATGTCAATCACTGGTGAAAAAGTGGTGGTTTACTTTTCTGTCTGGAGGTCTTTGTTTATAATCATCTTTTGTATCTTGGTATCGGCATTTTAAAAATTTTAAGCTTGGTTTTAATGCATTTAAAATGACTTGATAGTTTGTTCTCGAGCAATTTATGTAGAAGGAATTTCCTGACTAACAATAAACTGAAGTTGCCATTCTCACACTAAGGCTTTTAATTTCATATCTGGTAAGGAATTTCCTAACTGACAATAATCTGAGATTGTCATTCTCAGACTAAGGCGCTCAATTACATTTCTAAGTGAGCTTTAATGTTACTTTTTGAAGACAATTCTTTTAAGTTTGAGTACTGATAAACAGTCAATTTTAGTATGTTTATTTGTTTTTTTAGCAAGTTGGAATGCTGTTTGGATTTTTGTTGTTCAATTTCATTCATATCTTGGCCAGCTCTGCACTCTGGAATTTGAGACCCGGCGTGCTTCATACTACTGGCTATTACATGTATTGGATATATATCAGCCTTATGTGTGGGAATACTCACGACTGAATGTTACCAACAATGTGATGTCAAAGCGTAAGGTGAGCAATCATATTGTAACATTTTGTGGAACTCTTGAAAATTGATCACCTGGTTCTATTTTATGATAAATATAATTGCTTTAAGTTTTGGTGTTGCAGTTAAATTTCTTGGTTACAAAGAAGCTTGTTGATGGTTGGGATGACCCTCGATTGATGACTCTAGCTGGTTTAAGGCGGAGAGGTGTGACTTCAACTGCAATCAATGCTTTTGTCCGAGGAATTGGCATTACTAGAAGGTTATGATAATATATTTAGACAAGTAGTCAGAGTTGCTCAATTAATCAGATTTATTTTGCTGCTTTTCTAAAAAATTGTCATGCGTCTATAGTGATTGTTGTATGATTCGCTTGGAACGGCTTGAGTATCACATAAGAGAAGAACTAAACAGAACAGCACCCCGTACAATGGTTGTGCTGCAGCCTCTAAAGGTGTGTGTTTTGCATGTGTTCTTTCCTTGTGAACATTTTTCTTCTCACTTTCATCTCAGCTTTTCTATCATTCCAGGTAGTCATTACCAACCTGGATTCTGGGTTGGTTATGGATCTTGATGCTAAAAAATGGCCCGATACCTCAACAGAAAATTCTTCTGCTTTCTACAAGGTAAATATAGTTTTCTGGCTGAAATCTGATTTCATGTATTTGATGAAGGTGCAAAATAGACTTCTTGGTTTGGGATTGAGCTCAGCATCTGTTATGAACTGTCAACTGTAAGCATCACGAGTTCAAGTTTCACCTGGTGCAACTTTTACTAAGTTTAACCTGCATACACTGCAGTGTAGGACTAGTTGGACCAAGTTCAGCTGGCTGCCAAGAAATTTGGAATATAATGTTAAACAGTTCCTAAAGATCAAAATTCACCTTGAAATGATGATTAAAATACTCGAAACACTGATGCTTTTACAAGTGCAGTGATATATAAGACATTCTAATTAGAGAAGCAGAATTTTCTCTTGTAATTACGATTTTCTTATCTTCATTTTTACGCCTTGTTGCCATTTGGCCTTCCAAATGAGAAAAGTTACAGAATATGACATGATGAAATTGACTGTTTTTATGTCACTAGTGATTTTCAAACTTCATATGTTTCCAGTTGTTTGATATTCTATTTTTTTATTTTATATTATTTCCTGTTATCCAGGTTCCATTCTCTAGAGTTGTATACATTGAACAATCTGATTTTCGGATGAAAGACTCAAAGGACTACTATGGGCTTGCCCCTGGTAAATCTGTCCTGCTCAGGTATGCAGGGGTTTGTTACACTGCCACACTTCTTCCCCTTCATAAAATTACCCAAGAAGATTTTGTGCTCAATATGCAAATCCTTTTCTAGAAAGCTGCCACAACATGGAAGGTGTTTTTTGTGGGCAGGTATGCATTCCCGATAAAGTGCACGGAAGTAGTCCTTGCTGATGATAATGAGACTATTGTTGAAATCTGGGCTGAGTATGATCATTCCAAGAAGACAAAACCAAAGGTTTTTTTTTCTTTCCACGGTGTATTTTGCTAACTCTCTTGTTTCAAAATGATGTGCAATGCCATTGTGCATGATTTTGTGAATGGCATTGTTTGAGATTGCTAATATTTTTGCTGCTTGTTGGTGACCCTTTGCAATATAACTTGTTTATACACAGGGAGTTATACATTGGGTTTCTGAACCTTCACGGGAAGTTGATCCACTAAGCATAGAAGTCAGATTGTTTGATAAACTATTTAAGTCTGAGGTTGGCAGTTCTTTATTTTCTGTGGATTTGTTCATATTCTTTCCCTCATCCCTGCCCCAGCAAAACAGAATGATATCTCATGACTTTTGCATTTATTTTGTCAGAATCCTGCAGAACTTGGAGATTGGCTTGCAGATGTGAGCCTGCACTCTAAAGTGGTGATATATGGTGCATATGCTGTGCCATCACTGCGAGATGCTGCCATTGGAGACAAATTCCAGTTCGAACGCCTCGGTAAATTTCAGATCTCTTAGTTTTAGATTGTCTGGATATCTTTGGAAAGTGAGATATATTGGTGGCTGCTGCATGTGGTGGGGGTGAATTTTCTTGTTAATGCGATGTTTAATTTAGAATGAAAAGTTGCGATTGTTGCTTCGGAGTCACTAATTTAGTGGAGCTGTGCTTTCTTCATTGTGTTAAAAACACGTGCAACTACCCCTTTCCATTCCATTTGATATTTTTCCAAGCTAGATGTCCAATGCCAGCTGGTTTTGCTATGCTAGTTTTGTTTCTCACATGTATGACATTAATGTTGTTCTAATATTTGTGTTTTCCGTTCACAATCCAGGCTACTTTGTGGTTGATAAGGACTCTACTTCTGAGAGGCTTGTCTTCAATCGAACTGTGACACTTAGAGACAGCTATGGTAAGAGTGGGAAGTAGGTAAAGGGATACGAGCAACTGAAGCAGCAAAACCTTTGTTATATGTAAATGAAACATTCAAGTTAGCTATTTACCGGAAGTCATGCCTGAATGTTACTTTGTGTTTATCGAGGTTTACTTCAGTTTTGTACATCTTATACGTGGAGGGCCATATTGGAAACTTGTCTTTAATTTGTCTTTTCAGTTATATGTTTCCTTTTCCATGCATATCCAGTTTGCTAAGTTTAATCAGATGAGCATTGCACCTGGTATCTCAAGCCATGAAGTTTCAACTTTTCCTGATCGGCATGGCATGGTAAAGCTTGAGGGCATTTTTCATCGGAAATAGAGAACAGGAAGTCAGGTTGAGTATAAAAGACAATAAATCTCCTCCACGCACACAAAAAAGAAGAAGAAGAAGAAGAAGAAGAAGAAGAAGAAGAAGAAGAAGGGTGAAGTAGCGAAGTTAGCTTAATTGTTTGATCTTGCGGCACAGCAGCGGAGATCAATCTGGACCGTACGTGGAGAATCGATTGTAACGCTTGAGGCCAAATAATGAAGTTGTTTTTCCTGGATAGTTTTGAGTACTAGTTTCATTGTTAGAAACAGTGTTTGCCCCTCTGATCGGCTGCGTGCAAGGCAAATGAGGTTTGCGAGCGTTCGTTTCACCGGAATGGATGGAGTTGGAAATTGAAATTTGATCTCTGTCAATGCTAGCTGTAAATTTTTCTATGTTCAGATACATCTCTTTTGCACTGCATTTTGAGAAGCTGCCACCACGTGGCACCGTCGTAGGTGTCGAATGCTAAAACTTGGACGGCAACCAAGTGATGGCGGTGCATGTTGTCTGAGGTTCAGAGGCGGGGGAATTTAACGACGACTGTAAATATAAGCAAAGTAACGAATGCCTCTTTCAGGTTATCATCAGAAAATGGTTTTCCCTTTCTTTGCATTCATAAGAATGAGAACCTTGTTTCCTCGCCTCTTAAATTTCCTTGTCATATTCTAAGTTCTTCCGGCATCCCAGCCTATCAACTTCTAACTTCCCACAAAAACCTGGGAAAGTATTTTTCAGCATCTTGGTGGGGCACCTAGAAATCCAATCTCCAATAAAGAGCCATTATATAGTAGGCTTTTAAAAGATTTCAATGCCTTTTAACTGGTAACTAGTTGCCTTTCACATCATTGGACCTACCACCATTGCCCTAAGTTCATGCATCATCATCTTCAAATTCGGAGTTTTCGGGGATAGGTAAAGTTTCCCAAAAAACAATAGCATGCGCAAGGGCCGGTAAGGGGGTCAATGACAGTTTGAGAAAGCATTCTTAACTGTGTTTTAAAAGTACATATATTTAAATAAAACACTAAATTAATTTTTAAAAATCTGAAACATATAAAAGTATTTTTAAATTATAATACTCAATCATACGAGAGTTTAGGATCCTCGGGTTCATGTGTTGACAGTGACTGGTTTGATATGACCGAGAATGAAGAGGATTCCATTTCCCTCGCATGAAATGAAACCCGGAGAATTTCTTCTGGTCACGTGATGCAGCCCAGCTTTTCCGAGGATAACCATCAAATCTGACCCTGTTGTCGCCATATAAAAAATCATCAGAGGTACATCTCAGAACAAGATACTGCTGACACGGTGGGCCTTATCAAGCGAGGGCCGTCCATGATCTTTCAGCTTGATATATCAGCACGTGCAGAAGAGTACTGTAATAATTCTCTTTCTTCTTTTCCCTTCCCAGCACAGTTTGTTGCCCACCATCACGCTAGCGATAGTCAACTTTTTAATATTCTGTTACTGTTGACCATGGCAAGTTTCAAATTTACAAGCTTCAAGAAGAGTGAGTTTGCGACATCCACGTGGATGTTGAAAATTAATTGAAACACGTTGAGAACTACTGTTAATTATACTAGACAATGATTTTATAAATAAATTAAATATATTTTACGCGGTAAATATTCCTTATAAAAGTAAAATCTTGTGAAAAATCAGAAGTTCTAACTGGGCTATTTTCTGTAGCTTTGTCATGAGGAGATTTTATGAATTATTATGGGGTACGTTTATTTATAACTATCAAATCAGGAGACCACGCGTGCTCTTATCCCCAAACGTCTTCACAAAGCTAAATGTCTTGGCATCCGTATGTTTAGCACTATGTAGTATGTTCAGCTATATTTTTAAAATATGTTTTTTAATTGTTTTGATATGATTGTACTGAAATAAAATTTTAAAAATATACGCAAAGTATTATTTTAATAATAAAAAACAAGCTCCTGAATCATTTACCATCAGGGCAAGGTTAGTGGGAGAGAGAATAAAATCGACAAGCATTCCTTGAATAGAAAACAGTTGATCTCTCGTAAATCCATAGAACAGTTGACGGGCCCAGTCCATCGTTGATTAGATGTTCTAGCATGTGAAACGTACTGGTGAATGGATGTGGATGTGATCATGGTGAATGCATGGCGATGATCAAAGATTTAAAAACTCGCCAGATAACATCATAAATGTGGGTGTTTTTTTATATTAACATGGTTTTTTATAAATATATTGGTAAAATTATACATTTTTTATTAAAATAAAATAACTTATATACGCTGCTATTAAAAATAATGATATTCAATCTTGTTATCATAAAAAAAACATGACTTTCAAAAAAAAAGTTGCACATAATAAGAAAAATAAAATGAAATAAAAAAAATAAAGAGATTCGATAAGGACATGAACGCTTCAATCACTACATTATTATTATAAAAAAATTAATAAAATAAATTTAACAATATAAAAACATTATTAACAATAACTTGAATAAAGCACACCTGACATCCTAAATGTGATAGGTACCTGTTAGTGGTAGAAAGTGTGACTCACTTTATTCATAGTCGATGAGCTATATTGATGTCGTTGAATCCATCTCTTCAATATTTTTTTAATAATATTTACGGTGGTGTCGTTGAATCCTCGCTATACTATAATTTTTTTTAGATATTGTTTGTAATCATCATGTATAAACCGTATTATTTAGCCATTTTTTCCACATTATATTATTTTACCAATATTTAAAAAAAAAACATGTTAATAAATAAAATAGATGTTTTTTGAAAGTTTATTTTTTAAGAAAAAAATACAGGTAAAAAATATTTAAAAATAAGAAGAAGAAGAAGAAAAGGCTGCTGAGACAGTTGTTTTCTAAGAAAAAAAGTTTCTGGGAAATAAACGGTGGCGTCTCCTTCCCCTTAGTGTAGATGACTGGAAAAAAGAGAGTGAAAAGGACGTACCGATAGCTCCGCTGAAAAGAAAAGCAAATGAGAAAGAGAGGAAGGATAGCCACGACGCATCTAAATGCATCCTTGACAAATTAGCCGACATTGAAGTGGAAAGCTGGTGGCAGCCACGAAGCCCAGGCCGGGTGGCTCAAAAGTTAAAAAAGGATCTGGTTTCCAATTTTCCACTTTCTTCTCCGGCCGGTGAGCGTTTGATGAAGTTGCAAGAGCACAATTATTAACGTTGAAACTGTGTCGTTTGGAATAGGTGTGGCTATTGCCAGAAACTTGACGATGTGGAAGTCCTGGCCCCACTCTCTCTCTCTCTAGAGTCTGGATGTCACGTCTCTTCAGATGGTGACCAATCATTTTACAGGAGAGAACTAAGTACCGGGTGATCGAAGGAACAATGATTGTGTGGGAGTTCGGCACCCCCACCACCTTATCTATCCCAATCTCCAACCCTCCCCTGGCTCCAACGTTGGTGTCCGGTGCATTGAATCTGTCAAGAGATGTGATTCCACCTCTGATCTAATCCCACGTGTAGTCACTTCAATCATCATCTCATCAGATTCATGACCACCACATTTGAAGGTTCCCTCCCTTCCTTCCTTCCTTCCGTTAGCGCCGGAAGTCGAGGAGCAAATGATTTGATAAACAAGTGCTAAGAACTCAGCCACTTGAAGGGATGAAGGAGCTTACAGTTAGCTTTCCTGGAAATTTTCCTCACCAGTTTCATGGTGAACCACAGTGCCTACAAATTGACCCGAATCATCATCATCATGGTTGTTGTCAATTCTGTTTTGGCCCATGTTTTATTTTTTCAATTGAAAGGTAATGTTTCAATTTAGAAAGTTTCGAGTGCTGTTTCGGGGTTAAATATATTATATTTTAGTTTAAATTCAAAAATAAATTTTAGAGCATTTTGGAGTGCTGTATATATAATAAAATATATTATTTTTTTAGTTTAAATTCAAAAATAAAATTATTTAGAATTGTGCAATTTAATCTAAAAAAACACAATAAAATAATTTTTTTAAACAAAATTATGAACATTTATAATATTACGAGAATATCATCATCAATCTCGCAAGTCTATTACATTCTCTTATTGCTCTGAAATTTTAATATAATATATAAATATGTGAAGAGACTTCTCGTAAAATTTTATCTCAATCTAATGGTCGGTCGGATTAAGAGATATGATTGATAATGTAAAATTATTTATTAATTTAAAAAACACTATTTGACCGAAACGGAGCATGCAGAATAAAACCGAAACATTCCGTCCGATATTTGACTGAAAAATACATTTACAGTCTTCATAAAAAACAAATCGCCTGAACTCTAAAATATGCAACTTAACTACAATATATATATAATGCTGGAGTTATCTATTAAACTGATACATATATATATTCAATGCGGATGTATGTAGTCCGGGTCAAGATGATTAACAGAAAAGACCCTAAACACGATAACAGGGGCCACTCTAGATGCCTGTTTCACTCAAGTCCCTAAAATGCCACGTGTCGTCCATATCCCATAGAGTATCTTCCATGCTATCAAACACCCAATTGCCCTCTCCCATCTGGCATTCCACTGGCGAATTGTCATAAGCGCCCATTCCAGCAGAAGCCTGATCGAATCCATCCAGGTCATAGCAGCTGCCACTCAAAATTAAGTTGCTGCAGATAGCATCACCAGGGAGACGCGAACAAGTTGGGTTTTTTTCAAGAGTTTCAGGCTGCGGTGAGATTGTATTGGAATTTGTAGAAAGAACGGTAGGGCTTGTTACTGAACCTGATTTTTCACTGCCAAGATTTGAATAGTGTGCCGATTGGCTTTCTGGAGGACACAGCAATGTTGACAATGAACTAGGAACTGTTGAATTGGATGGTGGAGACTTGACCCCATGATCAGCTTGTGATTGTGAATCGAGTGTTGCCAAGGAAGAAGAACAAGAAGCCTGCTCCATTTTTTGAAGCAATCTCGGTATCCAAAAACTCCTAACAGCATCAAGAAACTTCTCACTATTAGCCTCAATGTTAAGTTGGCGAGCCTCTTTCTGCACCTTTGTCCTCCAATAATTCTTGATTTCGTTGTCTGTTCTTCCAGGCAGATGTTGTGCGATCTTCGACCACCTGGGATTTTCAGAAGAAAGCAAATATTAAGATTAGGGAGTATAAGACAACAAGTCCATAACACATAAGATTTAACAGCAACCTTAATTAATTAGGTTTTGATTCGATGACGAGATTGTATACCTGTTACCCCACTTGGAGTGCAGTTCAAGAATCAAAAGCTGTTCTTGTGGGGTAAGATTTCCACGCTTGATGTCAGGCTTTAGGTAATTCAGCCACCTCAGCCTGCAACTCTTTCCGGTTCTCTTCAGTCCTGTAAAGTTAGAGCATGATTAATCGGGCAGCTACAACAAATTAAGAAACGACTCAATTATTTTAACCTTTTGGAGTTGACACATGGTTCGTCGTGGGATCTTTAATTTACCTGCACATTTTGCTAACATGTTCCAACGACCTTCACCATGACGAGCAATGTAACGAGTGAGCAAAGTGTCTTCTTGAAGAGTCCATGGCCCTCTTCTTAGCCCACTTTCCTCTTCACTAGAACTGTAAATCCTCTTCGTAACACCAAGCATCGATGCTCTCATCTTTTTTTAGATGAAATTGGTATTTAATATTTATTGTGTAGGAGGGAGAGAGCGAGAGAGAGAGAGAGAGAGTCTAATTAGTGTGTTTGAGACTACTGAGGAGTGCCAGAAGCTTACAGACCAACACTATAACATGGTCAAGCTATATATCTACTAACCTAGAGATAATTTGGAAGTGAACTTCATTTGCAGTTTCTTTCACCAAACGCTCTTTGCCTTTATATACAAATGAGTGGAATGGAATTTTTCTGTGATGAGGGGTGGTCATTTCTGATTAGTGATGTGCAATGGGTTATGAAAAGACTGCAAATGTTTCATCAAAAAAAGAGAGGAGGTGGGGGTAGATTGAAAGGTGGCACCGAGGCAAGTCCCCTTTAAAGGACCCTATCACTACTAAAAAAGGGGGGTGTTTGCAACGGATTTTTGCAACGGCAAAAATCCGTTGCAAACTTTGCAACGGAATTTTGTTTAGCAACGGATTTTCCGTTGCTAAACACATTCCCGAAAAAAAAAAAAAAAAACATGGCTTGCAACGGATTTTCCGTTGCAATTTAAAACCATTTGCAACAGATTTTCCGTTGCAAATGAAAATTACTTTGCAACGGATTTTCCGTTGCAATATTAATTTGCAACGGAAAATCCGTTGCAATTTTAAATAATTTGCAACGGATTTTCCGTTGCAAATGAAAATTACTTTGCAACGGATTTTCCGTTGCAATATTAATTTGCAACGGAAAATCCGTTGCAATTTTAAATAATTTGCAACGGATTTTCCGTTGCAAATGAAAATTACTTTGCAACGGATTATCCGTTGCAACGTTCATTCCGGAATTAAAAAAAAAATAAAACATGGGTTGCAACGGAAAATCCGTTGCAATTTAAAACCATTTGCAACGGATTTTTCGTTGCAAATTAAAATTATTTTGCAACGGATCGTCCGTTGCAATATAAATTTGCAACGGAAAATCCGTTGCAATTTAAAACCATTTGCAACGGATTTTCCGTTGCAATTGAAAATTATTTTGCAACGGATTATCCGTTGCAAAATTGCTTCAGGAAATTAAAAAAAAAAAAATGGGTTGCAACGGAAAATCCGTTGCAATTTAAAACCATTTGCAACGGATTTTCCGTTGCAAATGAAAATTACTTTGTTAAAATAAATATCGGGATCCTGTGCTTTTAATTTTCCTCCATATCTCTCTTCCTCCCTCTCTCGAACTCTCTCCCTCCCTCGCTCGATCTCTCTTCCTCCTCTTTTCTGGCCAGACGCTGTTCTTGTTCCTCAGAACAAATCACCCATCATCTTCCTCAGAACACATCTCTCTTCCTCCCTCGATCTTCTTCCTTCTCTCCTTCTCTGTTCTGTACAGTGAACAGTGGTAAAAAAAATCAAATTCCATCTCTTGTTCCCGTTCGACCTTGTCAGCGTCGACTTTGAGTTAAACAGTCGACCCATCACCACAACAACGCCGATCTTCTTTCATACGGTAAGCATTTCAAATTTTTATGTCCTTAGTTTTTCTCCGAAAATTTTTGATTTCGGTTTCTTCTTCTTGACGCCATTTCCACTATTAATTCAGCTTAATTTGACGCCATGTATGTATTTATTATCATAAATGTAGCATTATTTTGGTCACCCATTTGATTTTGCCGAGAAAAAGAAACTTCAATTTTTCAGCCGAACTCTTTAGATTATCAATGATGAGGTCAAGTTTTTTACAATCAGTTTTAGATGATCACAGAGACGAAGCTTGAAAAGAAGTTGAAAAGGAGTAGGGGAAGGAGTTTTATTAGGAATTAGTTATCAAAATAGAAGACTAAGTCGTTGACCTGATGAAACTAACTACGTTCATATTTCATTTCCTTTATCTTTCGTGTGGATGATAATGTGCTGTTGTGAGATTATGTTTTGAATGTGTGTTGTGCCTTGAAATCTATGACGATGTGCCTTGAAATCAAGTTAGATATATTATGATGCCCTCCAAGCTTAAGCTTCCTGTTGGAATGAAGAATATAGAAACTGAATTTGGAATATTCCAGAAAATCTCGTGGCAGTATCCTCAAATAGAGAAGTGTTGAATAAATTTTCAAGAATTCCTGTCCTTCCTGACTTGAATATAACCCACTTCTATTCATCAAGGATAAAGGCACAAAGCAGGAGATAATATACTTTTATTCTTGCACTGCATCTTCTTCTAACTAAATTATGCAATACACATGTTTGGTCTTATTCTTTCATCGGATAATCTAATTCAATTAAGTCAAGAAGAGAAATAATTTAATGAGTGTATAAAACTCATGTTGTCTTTTGTTTGTACTTGGATAATGGTTGTTCTTGTACAATAGATTAACCATCATTTGATTGCGTTTATATTGAAACAATGGATCTTCGATGGTGCAGATTATTTGGTGCTTCTCCTGTAGGATTTCTCTTATTTCTTAGCCTTTGCGCCTGTGATAGAGGTATGGATATATTCTCTTAATTTTTTATTTATCATGATGTAAACATAATTACTTTAAAATGTAAATTGTACCATCAATGCAATAACATATATTATCTTAACTTACTTATTTTGCTTTTTCTTGCTTTAAATCATCCAGAAATGCTCTTGCTAGCCGTTGCAAATTTCTGTTTTTCTTCTGATCCGTCACTTGATGATGTAAATGTACTTGCTGACTCATCTTATTATGAAGAAATCAATCACCATGAGTTGCCTCGGGTAGAGGGAATTTGGGGAGAAGAGCATGAAATGGGTTCGGATGAAGAAATTGGTGATGGTGTAGATGTTGATGATGATGTAATTAGGAGTGATGATAATGATGATTAACATTATGCATGTATTTTTGTTATTCCCAACTAAAGTATTGATGTTTGTGGTAATGATTATTAGCATTATGCTTGTATTTTTAATTTGGATTCCTAATATGTTTAATTTACATGGTAATGATGAATAGTATTATGCTTGGATTTGTTATTTTGAATGAAATATTTGATGTTGATGGTAATGATGATGAGTATTATGCTTGGATATGTTACTTCGATTGAAATATTGATGTTGATGGAAATGATGATTGCCGTTATGCTTCGATTTGTTATTTTGATTGAAATATTAGACGTTGATGGTAATGATGATGAGTATTATGCTTGGATATGTTACTTCGATTGAAATATTCATGTTGATGGTAATGATGATTGTCGTTATGCTATGCTTTGTTATTTTGATTGAAATATTGATGTTGATGATAATGATGATTAGTATTATGATGTTTGATCATGAGCTTGGGACTTCGGACATTTATTTGGATTTGTTCATTTCATTTTAATATTGAATTTTTTTGTTATGATGATTAGCGTTATGCTTAAATTGCTTAATTGTCATGATTATTAGTTATTGCAAACAATTATTGATAAGAACACTTTAGTTTTAGAATGTTGCGGCGTGGATCTATAATAGATTCGAAAACCGGTAAGTGTTCATCCAGATCAAAGAAAAATTCATACAGGAAGAGTAGGCCTGCAACAACTTCTCGCCCTATTGACAGTACAGACGTAAATGATAATAACATGTCCGAAGTCCCAAGCTCATTTCCAAATATAGAAGATAATTACATGCTCGGGTATCAGCATTTGCTTGTGAGTGATAATTATCCGGTAGTGGATGGTGATCATGTGGATGATGAGGAGACCGAAAATGACGAAACAATAAACGAAGAGGATAATAATGATCAAAATGAAGATTGTCACCAATCAGGCAGTGGTCAAAACTCAGCAGGGAACAATGTTTGCATTAAACGAATGGGTTTTGACACCGAAATCAATCCAGTAACAAAAAAACGACAACTGAGTTTGTATGGAAGAACAGAGTAAGTTTTATAGTTTGTTAACACATTCATTATTTATGTCTGTATTTGTTTCCTGAAAAAATTGTTATTATAATATATTTCAGGTTTAATAACGCATCATGTGGGCGTGAAATCGGTGAAATTTTGCGATGTAATTTCAAGGGGCCATGGCACAGTTGGGACAAAGTAGATTTGATGTATAAGGATGAATTGTTCAAAGAGTTCAAGGTATGACAAATAAAATATTGTTGACTTTATTGCCTTGTTGAATTTGAATTCATGCAACTATTTTCATAATTTTGATCGTGTATTTTTACTGATTATACTTTTCATATGTATTTAATAGAAAAAATATGACTTCCCCGTGGAAGATGAAGAGATTGTTCGGAAAATCTGGGAAGTTAAAGCTCGAATCTCTTTGAATCAACTATTGGCCCGAGCACGCTCTAAAGCTCTGGCTAAACTGAACACCAGAAATATAACTGACTGCATTGACAATGGACCAATTTGGATACAAAAGGAAGATTGGAATAAAATGATACTTGAAGTTTGGTCAACCGAAGAATTCCATAGACGATCTGACGCTTCAAAACGCAATCGGTTGAAACAAACAGATGGTAAAATAAGTTCTCATTGTGGTGGCTCAGTGTCATTTGCATCATATCGAGCCAGTATGGTAAGCCTTATATAGTAATTAAACACTTGTTGTTGTATTGGGTTAATATTTATGCTGCTAATTATTTTTGAAATGTTCATAGCACCAACAAGCCGGTGGAAAAGAACTTCCATGGGATGATGTATTTTCAATGTTGCATCAGAATGTAAATCAAACCGGCACATTCGTGGATAATAGGTCCAAAACAGTGGTGGTAAGTACTATTAATTTTTATTACTTAATTACTAGTATATAATTTCTTATTTTTTTAACAAATTTTTTTGTACATGTACTTGTCTGTTTGCAGGAAAAATATAGAAATGAGATGATTGCAAAGTATGGACCAAACCGAGATGTCCATCCTTCTTTTGATGGAGAAGCTTGGTGTCAAGCTTCAGGGGGGGTCAGCAAGGGTCGAGTTTACGGTGCACCACGTATGCCAGCATTGAAGGTTAGTACGAGTTCATCTCAACATTCGTACTCTATGAATTCGACATATCCGAGCACTGTAATACAGGAGTTGAAGGACGAATTGCTAGTAAAAGATTGTGTTATTAAGAATATGCAACGTCAGATTGACTCCATTACAACTTATCTTGCGAACCAGCATGGAAGTAATGAGAGGCCTGACTTTATGAGTCAAGATATGTCAACACCTGCTGGCACGATGTCATCACATACGATGGCACATATGGGTCCCACATCTTGCACAATGAATAGACCTCGACCACATCCCCCAAATACTGGTCCATCAGCATCTCATCAACATCGTAAATCATTTCCACCATAACTATGTATTTTTTTTTTTTCATGTTGCTAGTGATAGAACTATTTATTTCTTTGTTTTATGTTGATGTACAAATATGTATATACTTAAACAAGTAAATGTAACTGAATCTTTTATGAATGTGTATAATATTTCCTTTATGTTATTTGAAATGTATTTATTTGCTTCCAAAAAATAATAATATTAATCAAAGTGTGTAAATGTTCCATAAATTAAATAAACAATTTAATATAAAAATTAATTGAAAAAAAAAAATTGCCACTTTGCAACGGCTAAGCCGTTGCAAAGTGCAACGGCTTAGCCGTTGCCTATCTGCAACGGCTTAGCCCTTGCAAATTTGCAACGGCTTAGCCGTTGCAAAGGTGCAACGGCTAAGCCGTTGCCTATTTGCAACGGCTTAGCCGTTGCAAATTTGCAAGGGCTAAGCCGTTGCAAATTTGCAAGGGCTAAGCCGTTGCAAATAGGCAACGGCTAAGCCCTTGCAAATCAATTTGCAGTCAAGGTATTGCATCCGAATGTATCCGTTGCAAAATCCGTTGCAAATGCAAATTTGCAACGGCACCCTTACTTATTTGCAACGGATGCTTCCGTTGCAAAACACCCTTTTTTTAGTAGTGTATCTAGCAGTACTGCAAAATACCAATAATGAGATGCTTCAAAACTCTCGATGAGCATAAATCAATATATTTTTCAAAGGTTTTAAATAATCTTAAGGAATAGATTTGATAAGTAATTAAGATGAGAGTATATTTGACTGTGAAATTAAAAACAACAACTAAGATATTAGAGTCACATCAGTTTTTAAGTTTTTCAATAAACCAAAAATAGAGAGAAGTCAACTCATATATTAACTTATTAGGCTATAAGTTTGTTCTCTGGAAGCTATCAATTTAAGTCTTACTCAATATCATTGAAGACTTATATGGTCATTAATTTTATAAAACTTTAAATTGATTTAGACACTCATGTTGATAAAAATAAATAAATAAATAAATAAATATAAAGAAGTCACAGTCATGTACAAAGTGGGATCTTCCTTTCCATCCCACCAACTATGGTAATGGCAGACTTGGATGAAAATAGTAGTCAATGACTTAGCAGAGTGCAATTAAAGAGAAATTTCTAATTCAACAAGTTATATATAGAACTGGTAAAGGCGCAAACAAGAGTAAGAAAGATAACTCGAAAATGAATCTTGCGAATGATTCCTAACCTTTTCCTGTGTTCATTTCTTCCTCCTCCTCCTCTTTGCAGGAAACGTGGTTGACTGGACAAAATATATTATTCGATAGCACCCACAATTATTGTTAGAGGTTGCCAAATTTTAATGGGAGTCTGATCGATGACTTCGTTTACGGTACTGATGCATTATTCATTCTACATTTCTTTTTCTTTTTTCAGTTGTGAAAAATATCTTTAATTCAATCATTTTCTTTATCAATGCAGACTAGTTTTTTTTTTAAATAAACAATAAATAAATAAAACCCTAATAATATATCATCCACAGCAAGTTTTTATGAGCGCCTCAGTTTGAGTTAAGAAAAAACAAAGAAAGAAGAAACAATCTCCTCCAGATTCTTAAATTTCTTGTTTTGCCAAGGTCATCGAAGCTAATAAGGACTTTGACAAAAATAAACACACTTAATTACGACGAGAATCAATTATTGGTAGAGATGACGCGGATAAATATTTTCATCGTGGGGACTTGAGAGTACGTACTGTACAACTTTTATAATCAGTGACCCAGTGCCCTGAGCACGTGACTATTTTTTATTTTATTTTATTGTGAATATTTGCTAGATGAGGGCTGCTAACATGGCTTGGATTATGACTGTTTGAATAGAAACTCTCACATTATTATTCCAATAGTAATTGTGAGACGTGAGCATGACAAATATCGACCTTATTATTTACCATGCGCGTGTCTGGACGGCCGGGGCCCGGATGAAATTTGATACTTATCCGGCCGATGAGAGAGAGAGAGAGAGAGAGAGAGAACTCATCAAAATGTTTGTGCACATTATTAGCTCCTTTTCAGAGGCGCGGCAAGAGGATAAATAAATAAATAATGTTACTGCTGTTTAGTTTGCCGTGCACTATAGGCCCAGAAAGGTAGCCAGGTGTGTAACGAATAACAGGGTAGAAGCCCAGTAGGAGGGGTTAGACTCTTAAACCTGGCATGTGATGGGCTCAATTAAAAAACGAATTTTATTCACACACTTCACATTTTCGGGCAAAACTTAAGCCTTCTTTCTGAGAAATGCACTCCTGTTTTCAGGACATGGGTTACCAGAGAGTTGTGAAAGAAATTCTGTTGAAATTTAGTATAAATCTCAAGAAAAATAATTATTTTCCTGTGTATTCGATGTAAGAAATTAAATCATGTGTTGAAAAATTAAGGATGTTACAATTGATGCTGAAAAAAGGTATATCAAAGCTCTTTTTTTTTATTTGATTTTATATTGAGGATCCGGGCCAAATAAAAATTACTTTGTTTTCTCCCCCATGTTTTTGAGTGAAAAATGGTTAGAATATGGATTTTATGTTTCCAAAATCTAAGATCTTGATTTTCCAGGAACCGCAATCATCTTCAATGACCGCGAAAGATGATGACAAACAACGCATTGTTTGTATGAGCGAGAGGCATGTTGTCTGTAAAAATAAATATTTTCTAAAAACATTTCAAATTCTAGAGATTATAATTCAAAGGACAGGTTAAAATATAAATAATTGTATCCCCATCTTAAAAAATAAAAAAATAAAGTGATATAAAAATTGAAATCAAGAAAGTACACTGTAGCGAATTACATGATGCGTAAACTCAAAAATGTGTTTGATAATTTAATTTTTAAATTATTTTAATGTTTTGATATAAAAAATAATTTTTATATTTTAACAAAAATAATACTTTAAAAAAATATCCACTACTCATTCCCAAACATCAATACCGCTCAGGCGCTTACAATTAAATCATAGATTCTAACGCCCCTTTTCCACACAAAAAAAAAATCCGAAAAGAAAGAGATCGTGTATTTACATATGCGATTTCCCACCCTTTTACCCCAACTAGCAGGGTGACTGTGTCCTATGATTATGATCTTGCAGGCACTGGCTATAACCCCCCCGCCACACGTGGCGTTCCCTGCCACCTCACGTGCCAGCGCGAAATGGATGATCCATCTTCCCCGTCAATCCTCGTCGGTTCCGTTTCCAACATCCCGGCAGCCACATGCGCGGTCACTGCCCCCTGTCAGTAAATGCATGTCGTTACCATTTATCGATCTCAAATCTGGCAAAGGGTAATCTTTTCATCTTTCTTTCTTCAGGGAGTAATTATCTCGGTGTTAATTACTTGTATTTATGTGGGGGGAGCAAATGGGTTTTGTAGAATGAGTGGGTTCGTGGAAGTGGATCTAAAAGTGCGTGATTACGAGCTGGATCAATACGGAGTTGTCAACAATGCTGTCTACGCCAGTTACTGCCAACATGGTACTTATATTTCTTCTTTTATTCAACATTTCTGTAGCATTTGATTAGATGAGAGTAAAATTGGAAACGAGAAACTGTTAATTCATTTTCCATTATCACCAATTTTAATTTTAATCAGGTCGTCATGAGCTTTTGGAGAGGATTGGTGTCAGTGCTGACGTAGTTGCTCGCACTGGCGATGCTTTGGCACTGTCAGAATTGTCACTCAAATTCCTCGCCCCGCTTAGAGTATGTCCTTGCTTCTTCTTTTTTTCTTTTTCCAATCAACTACACTAATCCTTTGTGTGTTTTTCCCTGTATATTTTGGTAATGTCAACCTGTATATTTTGGTAATGTCAAGCTTGTTCTCTAACAAATAGATGGGGAAAAGAACGGGGAAAACTAGTGAATGTAGTTTGTTTAGCTGTTCTTGAAAGTAGAACGATTTCTAGTTGTGAAAAAAGGGTTTTAAACTTGAAACTTCTTTGTATTCTCTCGAGTGCCTCACTCGCATTTCACTTTAATCCCCTATCCAAGTTGAAGTCCAGGAAGGCAATGGCTGCTTCTCCGTGGAAGGGTCTTAACATAAACTTCTGTCCATACTCTATTTCCATTAGTTTAGTACTTGGCATCGGTAAATACTGTCATGTGCATCTGGTACAATGCAACCATGATAAAACACTTGCTCTGTGCTTGATTGGAAAGTTTGGTCAGTGTGTTTTGCAACTAGTAAATGTAATATCTTAAACTTGTTTCTGGTAAATTTTAGTAATATTCCTTTCTTGTTGGTGCTTCTA
This sequence comes from Salix purpurea, assembly GCA_027405865.1. Taxonomy (NCBI): domain Eukaryota; kingdom Viridiplantae; phylum Streptophyta; class Magnoliopsida; order Malpighiales; family Salicaceae; genus Salix; species Salix purpurea. Next base: position 8,010,844 of record JAOWLH010000012.1, on the reverse strand, counting down.
GAGTGGAGACAGGTTTGTTGTGAAGGTAAGGATCTCTGGTTCCTCTGCTGCTCGCCTATACTTTGAACACTTCATTTTCAGACTGCCAAATGAGGAGGTAATTTATTATCATCCTTACAATTAGAGTACATATCCTAAGGATATGTCCTGTATATTCTCAAAATCTCAGTAGCTCCAATTGCATTTTATGCAGCCTATTCTGGAAGCAAAAGCAACGGGTGTCTGGCTTGACAGAAAATATTGTCCAGTTCGCATTCCACCTGAATTCAGATCTAAATTTGTTCAGTTCCTTCGGCATGAGGAGTCTTAAGTAAGTTTATTGTGACAAGAAATAAGACAAATCTGTTATTCATTACCAATTGTAATTGGTTAGATAATTCTCGGTTACACTTACAATTGACCAAGAATAATTAGATGATGAACTTACTGAAAAGAACAGAAAATGATGAAGGTAGTGGGGTATTACTCACAGGATTACATCTAGCATACCTAGGAAACCTCTTTGCCACGAATGGAAAGTATGGTTTCTTGTGATTTATCGAATTTGCACACCTCTTCGCGTCCCTGATTAATGATGTTAGTTCGCATTGAAGAGAATGGTTTCTAATATTTAATTTCTGATCATGTTAGTTCACGTTCTTAGCTGTGAACAGGCATTTTTTTCGTCTTTATTAGCACGCTGCAGGCATTTTTTTCGCTCATCTTAGAGAATTAAATTCAGTGCTTGATTGAATTGAGCATAGAAAATCCTAGATAAAATTTTCAGGTTTTTTTTTGTTCTTTTAGTGAAAAAATTTCAGTTAATTAAGATGTTAACTGAAAAGCTGAGTTATTGTCGTAGATTTGAATTTCAATGGATGGGAAAAAATGATGGATATCGAATACTTAGAGGCTAGGAGCATGGTAGAGTCCATTTATGAATGTTTGTCATCGTAACCATTCTTGGTTCTGGCTATACCATGCTTGTAGTCATGTGTATCGTTATATTATACGATTTTACAGGAACAAAACATGTTCTCCTTTGAAGGAACATTATTCCAGCAGTCACTTCTATTGCTCCGAGATTCTTACTCAATTTTACAGAGTGAAACAAGGTTCTTAAAATTGTTTTTTTAACACGACACAAAAAATATAATAAAAACTCGAATCGAGTAAATATTTTTAACTAATTATATATTGATAATTTCATCCAATAAATTAAATTATATTAAAATTTGATAAAAAGAGTCAACAATATTATAATTAATTAATAAAATATGCTAAAATATATCCATGTAGTTCATATCTTTAATTTTCATATTGTTTTGATAGACTTTAATCATGATTTCAAACATATCGTTAATGAATATGTTTGGAAATATTGAGATGTTTAGTTTTTTTCACAACTAAAATCGTAACAAAGTTCCACCTACAACTCTAAATGCATCCAAAACAATACATCGAAAACTATTTTGATATATTTGACAAAATTTATTTAATAACTTTGACTTTCTGAAATAATGTTTCTGAACTTTATTTGACTTGAAAATTTACCACAATATATTTTCATGTGTCTAGTATTGCCCTATAAAATTTCAGTTAAATCCAATATATAGTTTGAAAGTTATGATCACTCTCACAAAATTGATAAGTAAATATTTTAAGATCATTTTTAATTTTGACTTCATTCATGTTAAAAATTTAGTAAATTCATAAAATCTGATTGATTTTACTCTACTAATTTTAACAATTTTACTAGCTTTAATTTTGCATGAGTTAAGTTCAATTTTAGTAGTTTTGATTTTTTAGTTTAATTTTGTACTTAAATACATACTAACTCACAAAATCATAAGATTTTGATAACAATGGAGTGAAACCATATTTCTTCAAAGCTCGAAAGCGAGGGCAATAAACTGACCCTCATTTTTTTTCCTGGAAAAGGAAAGGAGGTATCATCAATCTTAGCGGTCTATCCAGACACGTGGTGGAGACGAATGGTGTGAGGAGTCCCTGAGGACTAAAATCTTCTAATGGTCGGGGTTTTTGATGCATTGTATCCCATTAGAGGATAAATTTGGATTAGACCTCTAAAGTAAAGGAAAGCGCTAGAAAGTTTGTGCCACCATTATTCCCAAACGACATGTCAAAAGCCGGCCGTATTTTCTTTTCCTGAGGATAGAGACGGAGACTCTGTTACGGGATGTGAGCTTGAAATTTAGGGCTTGTTTTGTTTAGTATGGTTGTAGTGTTTATTTTCTTTTAAGAAAATTATTTTAAAAAAATATTTTTTAAATTTAATTTTGATATCAACTATTCGAAGAACATTAAAAAAATTATTTAAAAAAACAAAAAAAACAAACGACTCCAAAAACGCACGCCATGAGTCTCTTGAAAATCACCGTGTTCAATACATCTTTATCCGAACTCAACTAACTGGCGTCAACTAATGCCAACTAACGCCAGTTAGGTTTGACTGTGTGGTAAGACAAAAGCAAATCTGCATTCAACTACAATTCTACAAAATACTGCATTGTTGTCGAATTCCCCACCACCGGTCCAAAAATATCCCACCGTTGCGGTCCGCGAAGCACTTGATCATTACCGCCAGCCTATAATATAAAACTGAGGACCTTTATCTAGACTCTAGAGAGACTTCATTGCCTTTAACAAACAGAGAATTAGAGCGCTGTTCTGCTATTATAGAATAATGGATCAGGGAAAAGGTAGTGAAAAGAAGAAGGTGATGGTGGCCATAGATGAGAGTGAGAGCAGCCACTATACACTTGAATGGTATCTTGATAAGCTAAGAGATTCCATCGCTGACTCTGATGTTATCATCTTCACTGCACAGCCTAATTCTGATCTGGGTTATCTCTTTGCTTCCTCTTATGGCACTGCCCGTAAGTTCCTTCTTATTTCCCTCATGAACATTCATTTCCTTTATCAGCAATCGTAAGAAAGCGAGCAAAGTATATTTTAAAGAGAAAAACAATAATTTATCCTCTTCTTTTTTTCCCATTTGTATGATACTCCAGAGTAGATTTTTCTTTTTCTTTTTTGCAGCTATGGATTTGGTTGCATCCATACAAGAGAATAAAAAAAAGGTTGCATTACTTCTGTTGGATAAAGCTAAAGATATTTGTGCCAAACATGGGGTAATGGTTTCTTACATTTTATTAACTTGCTCGTTATTAAAGCATTCTGCTTGGACGGAGATGTAGTTGATTCAGCACTGTGATTGTAGAATGAATTTGTTGGTGGTTACTGGAAATGATCTATATAATATGTTGATTGAGCGAGTAAATTGAAGCCCCTGTAGTTGATACTCTTTTGTCTTCCCAAAGGTCGAAGCAGAGACACTGACAGAAATTGGGGATCCTAAAGAGGCAATATGTGAAGCTGTAGAAAGGCTCAACGTCCAACTACTTGTTGTAGGTAGCCATAATCGGGGACCTGTGCAGAGGTTAGTCTTTTCTTCTGAAATGTTATATGCATCCTTCTGTTTTTCGTCTACGGGTGCCTCTGCACTGCACCGAGATAGACTAAAACTTACAAATGACTAATTTAACTCAAGTTTTTCTGGGCAGGGCTTTTCTGGGAAGTGTCAGCAACTACTGTGTGCACAATGCCAAGTGCCCTGTTCTTGTTGTGAAGAAACCTGCAGTTTGAGAACTTCATCGTCATTGTGCTGCTATCATGTAAAGCAGGATGCTGAGTTCTGGTTGCACGGAGACCAGTAAGTCACAGTTTACTGGTTGCACGGAGACCAGTAAGTCACGGTTTGGTAAGTTTGAGATTTGTATCTAGTCAAAAGGCAGTGCGTGTAAATTAATATATAAAATAAATTCATCTCAGCTAGTTTGGCGTCTATGAACATGAGTTATCTTCAGCTCTGTTATTCAGATCATTCTCGGATATGATGCGAATCTGGCAACACTAGCTCTGTTCTCATAAGTAGCTAATATAAAAGGAAAAAGAAAACAAATTTTTGGTAAACTGAGGTTGCTTATATGGGTTATCTTTCCATCCCCCTGAATGGACATCCCAATAACATTTGTCTAATTTTCCTCCGGTGACCATTAGTATCCTCAACTTCGTTGTTCAGAATTTCAAAACCATCCATTGCTTACTCAATGCATTGACAATGATTTACCCATCAGCTTGCAAACAGTTAGTAAAAATCACCAAATTTCTTCTGCTGTTTTTTGTTTCTAAACAAACAAGTCTATCCTTCATTTATTTGACCATGGATCTTCCCAGTATTGCATGTGAAGTCCATTCCTCTTAATCTTTCAACAATACTCTATCAAATGTTTAGAGTATTATAAACGCTAGATTTTATTGAACACGTCAATGGACCTATCCTCCCATGGATGAGATAACCTTAGTGCCTACACATTGAAAAAACTAGTCAAATTGTACAAAAACTATATTCAGGGGACTATCTCGATTCAAACTGTATAAAAATGTAATGCTTGCCCGGCCCAACTAACGCAGGTACTGTTGCAACACCATCAGGTTTGGTCACTTCCAAATAAATCCAGCAACAAAAGCAGGAGCTAGCCATTTTCTGCCTCAAAACTTACAAAGAAACTATACAAGGAAAGGAGGATTTAGGATTTGTATTTAACAGCTAAGAAAGTTATTCCTTCTCCTGTAATTGTTATAAAAATACGTCAAATATTAACTTCACACACACACGCCCACAATATATATATATATATATATATATGCCCTGCGTTTAAATAAAATACTTAACTTGAGCTGCCTAAATGGTTGGATTATATACTAAACACACACTGGCATTTATTTTTGTTGATTATCTATATATTTTCCTTATTTCTATTTTTCGTTTGTGATCACCTGAGACTCGATCTGTCTACAACAAAGCATTGACTGTTAGCCGAGCACGAGAAAGTCCAATACTTTGTATGGTCCTTGACTATTAGCTGAGCACGAGAAAAAGAAGGATGCATCCAACAAAGAGAAAAGGCATCTGCATTACTTAGTTTCGAAAATTCATCGGCTTAGACTTTAGCTGCCCTCTATAGTGTCGAAGGTTGAAATGCAGAAGGGGTAACTCAAGTGAATAGACATAAACCCATCCCCCAGCTCAAACGGCTAAACTAAATGATCGAAACTCTTAATTCAAATCCCCGTTTATCACTCATACTGTACGTGAATGAAATTAAGAATTCTATAGCTTCTTAAGGCGCTAAAATCTCACACAATTTTCGAGGCCAGAGTTGATTTTTATAATGTTGTTTTAAACTTTTTTCAATATTGATATGTAGTTGCTCTTTGTTGATTGATTGTTTTGCACCGGCAGACTTACATGGAGAACAAGAAGAAGAAACCTCTAGGGTTGTCCCGTTGATCTAATTATTATCAAGTAACGTGGCGTCCGTCTTATCTTTGAAATCAAGCTAACGCCATGTCAGAAACCTATTCTCTATCTTGTTTCAAGGCTATTTTTTAATGAACTTTATAGATGAAAAGACTCGTTTCATCGTTGATGTGGAAACAAAATGATTTAGCACCAATCAAATCGATTACTTATCAAGTCGAAATTATTTCTCATGTCCCTGTCAACTAATTGAATAATTGATGGTAGAATAATGTAGCAAGAGAATCAAAACTGTGCTCGTGATATGCATGTGGACACTCTTGCAGAAATAATGCTTTTAACTCTTTCAATGCTCCACTTATTTGCTAGAACCATCATATCCTCGACCACATAGTTTTTCAACTATAAACTTATGTTTACTAAGAACACCAGAGATCCCATTTTTTAGGGTGAAATCAACCATGAGAACACTTTCTCATAGATCCAGGACTTTTACATATCTTATAATGATGGTTATTTTCTTTATATTAGCTTCATCAATAGTAATTCAAAATTTGTTATTCCCAAGTTCCTCGCAAATCAATTTCCTTGACTTGTTAGCAAATATATACAATATCTCCTTTTGCATTGAAGATGCAGTACACTTGACATTTCTAGGAGTGTTATTAATGATAACTTTGAAATTTTAACCTTACATCTTTCAAAAGACTGAATAAGCTATATGAAGTTCCCTCAATTTGATAAACTATAAGACTCATCATTACATCTAAAAATCAATCCTTGACCTGACAACAACCTAACATTTTCAATTGTAATGTTTAGCCGCAATGGATCTTGAGCAATTTTGTTAAAAAGATTGTGTATTCATAATGATGTGAATGTTAGGTTCTTTAAGCCATGTCAATTTATCATAATATGTTGATGAGCTAAATGTATATTATGACCAAGAAAAACACATTGTTGTCCACTAACAAAATGTTCATCAATAAAAAGGAATCAAGGAAAACAAAATGCAATATCTTTGGCAATAGAATACTTGAGTTAATAATGATGTTTAAACCATTTATATTGAAACCTTTAAGATTGTGCCCCGTCCATGTGGCTCGAGATTAATTTGTTGCTTTCTAAACCATGGAATATCAGATGAACATCCAAAATATATGGTCTATCAAAGAATATATGTACAAAAAAACTAAAATCTTGCTATAATCTAAATTAATCAAGAAAAGTTCCACATATTTTCCAGATATATTGACAAGATCATTCAAAGCCTAAATACGGAATTTACAAAATAAATTCACTTTCAGAACTCACAAGTACAATTGCTATAAGGTTTGCCGATGGTTCTCGTTTATTGCTGGGCGAGTGGTGTCGGAGAATTTTTATTCAAAGCCATTTGGCATGTTGAAGGATGATCATGGGAGCGAGGGAATTAATTTCATTTTATTTATTGAGAAATTATAAATAATTGATAGATGGAGAGGGGATAAAACGAGGCAATTTGACATGGAAAACGTGTACGCTAATTCTTAAGAAAAAAATCGGGCATAGCCCGGGCAGCCCTTTGCATTTATACCAGAGTTGTGAATCCATTCCGTTCCGGCCTGAACGGCCCGTTCTACTTCAAAATCCGGGACAAAACAACGATGTTTTTGTCCCGGTAAAAATCCCGGTCAGATCTGGCAAATCTGGCCGGATTCCAGCCGGAACGCCCCGGTTCCGTACCGGGATCAAAAAAAAAAAAAAAAGGTTCGCAGTAGGTGGCAATTTTCCACTTGTTCCGAATGAAGTGAAGGTGAGAGATGGAGATGGTGAAGAGAAAAGTGCAAATGGGCTAAGCCAATTGAAAATATAAAGGTAATGAAAGGTCAATCAAATTCCAAAGAGCCAGAGATCCGTTTCCCATGGAAATCTTGTCTGGATAACCAAACCCAAAATCTGGGCAGCATACAATCCTCAAGGGACACCCCAAAACAAACTACAAACACAAATTCTGAAACTCTCTAGATCCACACTAGGAGAGCATCAACCACCCAAACAGACTAAACTATCGTAGAGGAGAAAGAGAGGCTAACGACTGGGTGTGTTTGGTGTGGAGGGGGCGGCGGCGGCTAGAGAAAAAATGATGGGTAGGGTTTTTTGTATCGAGATGAAGGGGACAAAGTGACAAACGGGGTGAGGTGTTTTTTAACCTTTTATACTAATTAATAATTATTGGTTTTTATACTAATTATTATTTAATAATAATTATTAATTATTATAATTATTAATTATTATATAATAATAGTTAACATAAAAAATAGGGGTATTAATTTGTAATTAATTTGATTGAATTATTTTTAATGGAATATATTTTAATTAATTATGTTTGAACTTATTGATTATTTCTTAATGTGTTCATTTTGTTTTTCTAAGTTTTTCTAACATTAAAAAACAATAAGTAACATTAATTAATTTCAAATACAACAACCATAAAAAAACATAGAATTACTTGAAAAACATACAATAAGTAGCTTAAATTTCAAATATTCTGGATCTTTTAATTATAATTAAATTCATTTTTTTATTTTTTATTTAAAAAATAATAATTTTATTGTTGGAATTTTAGAGATGTTTCTAATTTTGAGATTATGTTTGTATTGTATAATTTAAATTTCATTTATCTTGAATTTAAATTATACTTGTTAAATTAATATTTTATTTTTTTCATATATATAATTAAATAAATATGAACAGTACAAAACCGGAACGGAACGCCGGAATGCACCGAAACCGGAACGTTCCGTTCCAAATAAAAAACCGGAACGGTACTCAGAACGGATTTTACAATTATAATTTATACATGGTGAGAGGGGTGGGAATCATTTTGTAAAGCATTTTTGAAAAAAGTTTAAAAAAAATTATTTTATTTTTTATTTTAAATTAAAAATAAATGATATTTTTTAAATCATTGTCCATGATGCAAACAGATATTTGACTGGCCGTTATGACTTCGATAAAACTGACACCACCTTCTCAGTCTTCAACAAACAGATACGCCATTTGAGTTCTGCATCTTTTATCTCCAAACCCTAAAGTGTGTTTTTTGCTTCTCTTTGTGCTTCATTACTCAAAACCCTAGAAAATGGCAGAGCAAGGGGTGGAAAATGGAGGAGGACTACTTGAGAGGAAAGTGATGGTTGCCATTGATGATAGTGAGTGTAGCCACTATGCTCTCATGTGGGTACTTGACAATCTTGAGGAATCTATCACTAAATCACCTCTAGTTATCTTCAACGCACAGCTTCCTCCCACCAATAACTCTTTTACTGCTGCTGCTCTCAGTTCTGCTCGCATGTACTGCTCGGTTTCAGCCAGTAAGTGTTCCTTTTTCTCTCTCTATTTCTTATATGTACAAAGTCTGAAATTTAAGAATTTGATTTCTTTTGGAGTTGTAATTCTGGTTTTTTCGAAACCAAGGCATATTGACGAGAAATCAAAAGGAGATTCTTGTTTCGTTCGAGCCCTAAGTGAACCAAAAGATGTCCATGGAGTTTGCAGTGTCCACATAAAGAAGTTTTTTTTTCTTCTTTTTTCTAAAACTAGAGGAACATGATCCTTCGAATCTACTATTCCTCGGTCATAGTGTGTTTCTGTGCAAAGAACCTCCTCTATTTTCTTTTTGTTACTAAATTTTTGATTGACTCGTATAGAATCTTAGGAGAAAAAGACCAACATCTGGATTCTGGATTCTGGATGTTGGAAATTGTACGCTAAAATCATTTATGTCGTGTGTTACAGCTCCGGAGTACACTTACACAATCCAGGAGCAGAATAGGAAGCTCGCGTTTGCTTTGCTGGAAAAAGCTAAAGAAATTTGTGCTGGTCGAGGAGTACGCTCACGTTTCTCAGTTCAATACTGATTGGCCTGAAATTCAATTGATTCAGACCCTTCCAAGATATTAAAGCCTCAGTTTGCATGTGATCTTATGGGGCATGCCAGTGTGTGTTAATGAGGACTTACATTTATTACTTTTGTTTTTCACAGGTTGACGCCGAGACATTAACAGAGGTGGGTGATCCTCAATCAACCATATGCGATGCAGTGCAGAGGCTCAATATTAGCCTGCTTGTTTTAGGGGAGCACGGCAGTGGAAAAATCAAAAGGTTAAACCTTTTCTATCTACAAAGACTATCTCTCTGATGCTATTAGAAACAAATTTTACAATTCATCAACTCAAGAACTTGAAGCCTAACATTAGAAATGTTTGGTGGTGTCATTGAAACAGAATTGTTTCTTGTTTATGAAAATTGTTGCTGTTAAAAGTTGCTTAAGAAAATGCGACAATGATATGAAAATATTTATTGTTGACTCATGCCTCAGTAACTTAAGATTTTTTTATTTTAGACGCAGAATGTATTGTAGTTTGAGTTACGAGCAAACCTTTCAACCATGCATATAGTCTTCTCTGCTGTTTTAAAGAAGGGTGTGAAAACTTATTAGAATTTTTTCCACTAGTCTGAATCTTCGCGAGAAGATCCAGATAAAAGAAACGTTTCCACTTGTTGGTTTATCCAGTTATGCTTTCCTAGTTTTTTCACTCTATTTTAAGTTCTTTAATAACTTCAAATAACATTTCTGGGTTCTGATTCCAATATCTTTTATACAGAGCTATCCAAGGAAGTGTGAGCAGTTACTGTCTTCACAATGCTAAGTGCCCTGTTCTTGTCGTGAAGAAACCATAAAAAAGAAAAGTGTACTATGCTGCCAGCTTGGAATTAAACTACATATATCTATTTCTTGTACAAATATTTGAGATGATCCAGCTGCAAGTTATTTGTGTTAAAAAAAAAAGGTGGTGCTGCAGTGAATGCCTCACAAAGTTCGACCTCTCGCATGTAGGTTAAATGCAGTGAATGATCATTAATTTGGCACAAATTTGTTATTTTCATGGAATGTATATAGAAAGCACTGCTTTTTCTTTGCACCACCATTGTTTCTAACAGTGTTTACAGTGACATGTCTACCCGTATTTGTTTGATTTAAACTAAATTTTAAGAAAACCAGAGTGCTTGAATTTTTAGAAGACAATATGTAGTTTACATTTGAAAGCAATGCCTAAAAGCTTAGGATACATTGCATAGATAAAGCCCCCCAAATAATCAACATAGAACGGTGTCTCTCAAAAGCTTCAGAATGCTCTATTTAATTCCAGAACCAAGCATTCGTCACTGAAATATGCGGTTGAGCGTGGCTGCCAGACGAACTCCACCTTGAGCTAACCGCAATTTCACAATCGGTAAACGGGATAGGAAATAATCATCTGCAATGCAAAAGAGGTGGTCTTAGTTTTTCTGATTAATCGAATATCAAATGCATGCTCACAAACCAGTAAACCTCAGAAGAATATCTTTGTATCTTGCCAACCTTCTAACACTGTCCCGTCAGTCGCCCCTTCATATGCCCAATCGCATGATGCTTTGATACCTTCAGATGCATATCTATAAACAAACAATTTTATTCTTAAGATTGATGTATGAGTTAACAAAATTGTAATAATAAAATCCAGAATCATGTTAACCATCGTCCATCTTGGCAGTTTGGATTAAGTTTAATTACACGCAAGGGTTGAAAATATAGTAGAACACCAAATTGACAAGATAATCTTATGGTGACAGAAAGAAATTCCTTATAAATTGTCTGTCTGGTTTTAAATCGAGGATGCTAAACATACATGTCCGGGCAGGCTGTCTTATTAAGGTTGCAGGTCTCCCATCTTGGAATTAAATCTGCCCAGTCATTCTGTTGTTTGTTAGAGAGTAAGAAAAGGAAAGTGGTGTCAGAAAGGGTGAAGAAGACAAACATCTTTATAAACATCTTTCATTTGGTTCAAATGTTTGAAGAATTGTACCGTGATATTTTTCTGAACGGCATAAATCAAGTCATCCACGTTTGAGTTGTAAAATCTTTCCTCTGCTGTCTCTATTATATCGGCATCCCAAATCTGTAAGCATTGACATTAGCACAACGTTAAGCTTTTTTGTTAAACGCTGAGGCATTTTCGACAAGGTTTGGTAATTAGACTGACATGGTGAAGGACTTCTTTCCTCCTGTACCAGTGGACATCAATGGTGTTGCCTCCTTTGTCTGAAGCAAAACCCACATGCAGAGGCTGCATTGAAAAAACATTACTACCGTTTACAAGGGCGAAAAGCATTGACTCGACAAAGAACACAAAACTGCGGAATAAAACGTGCAGTTTTCTCACACCTGATGGATGTCTCCCATAAAATGAGAAAGGAAGAGAAGGGCTTCTGTCAGGTTATCTGATAAATCAACTCATTTCGTTAGCAAGATTTATTATGACAGGCAGCAAAGATTGATGAGTAACTATTTGTTTTCATTACTATCAGCTTGCGAGGAACCACTGTTGTAGGTAAGAAGCTGGGTAGTGTAATTGTTAATCGCCCCTACAACACACCTTCCCTTTTCTCCATTGTCATCCTCGCAATCCCCTGAACACAGAAAAAAAGAAAAAGTTAACGCCTGCTGCAATGGCTAATTGAAGCAGAACCACCAAATTCGCTTTTCGTCTTTCTAAAGGAAGTTAACACCAGGAACAAAACAAAACAAAAAGTTGTCTGATTCATAAGAAATACAGACAGGGAAGGGAAAAAGGGAGAAAGAGAAAAGGGAATGGTATTCATAAACAAGCAGAAGAGCAACTTACTGGTGTATTTGTAGTTGCAGACATCTGGGGTATTGATGAAATGAAGAGGGGCTGACCATTGATAACGGAACCTAGCCTTGTCTGCCCATGAACACACACTTCCTAAGTCATTCCCTGCATATTCCGGCAGCAGTTGCTTGACGGCATCTGCGGCAGCTTTACTTAAACGCGACTGTTACAACACAAAAGCACGGCCACGAAATACATATTGATTGATCCCTAAAAGAAGAATAACACACATCGATCGCGCATAACGATATAAGAGCAGAAGAGAAGGTTAACCTGAGCAATTCTGCATACTGTGAGGTGTCCATCGATTCCCCAACCATTCATCACTGGAAAAAGAAGCAGAAGTGAAACAATTGTCAAAAGATTGGTACACCAATACCCCATTGTCAATTTTGCACAGACAACTCTCTGAGCTTTCAGTATTACTATTTATGCATAGGTATCATTGCCAACGGGGCGAGAAAAAAAGAAGAAAATAATCTTAAACGTATAGAAAGAATTGTTTGTTTTTTGTGGCTGAACTCTGTTTTTAAAAATTTTAAAATCTGTTTTTTCTAAATAAAAACTAATTACTTTCAGTGCTTTTATCGTTTTTTATATTATTTTTATATAGAGAAACATTTTCACAAACAATAAATGCGAAAAACGCTCTCTGGATGGGTGTGAACTGTAAGATTACCCAACCTTTTTTTCTAGTGAATCTGTCATAATGAAATCCATACCATGTGAAAGCTATATCTGTGTTCATTTTGGACGGCGACAATACGTGATTAATTTGTTTTTAATTTTAATTTATTATGATTTGGATATGCAGTGGCGGCTTCGGATCCGATTCTTTGTTCACACTTGGAAGGAAGTTCGAATTACCATTCCACTAGAATATACTCATTGTTTATGCAGGCTTGGAAAGGAAAAGATCCCAAAACGGGCAGCATGAAGGCTACGCCTGTTTGGGACGGTGTTTCAACTGTTGTTTTAAAAAAAATGAATTTTTTTAATTTTAAATGAATTTTTTTGAAATTTTTAAATCATTTTGATATGTTGATGTCAAAAATAATTTTTAAAAAATAAAAAAATATATTATTTTAATATATTTCTAAATAAAAAAATATTTTTAAAAACAACCACAACAGCCCTCCTAAAAAGACCTTCATCGGAGGTGGTAGGATTGCGATTGAGATACCCTGTTCATTTCCATCTTGAGAGTCAGAATCTTCGTGATGGAATAACAACGGATTCCGTGTAGAATTTATGGAAAGGATAATAAAGCTGGATTTTATAATTTTAGTTGGCAAATACCTTATGTGACATTATACAGAGGGATGAATTACAATAATCCTCTGATGTGAAAATTTTGAGATCACACAAAAATTTAAAAATTAGACAAAAATCCAGTGTTTTATTAGAATATTACAAATCTATCATATTGTTTCTAGGATGACCTCGTTATTTTTGAAGTCACCTCATTTAAACATTAAAGGTATTTTTAGATAAAGAAAAAAAAAAGTTTATGTTGCGTACCCTAATTTTGGGATTGCTATATTAGTATATCATTGAAATCCCTTCAAAAACACATAATAAATAGAAGCTCTTTTTTTATTGAAATTAATCAATTATTAATTTGCGTGGATGTTCAGCACGGGGCTACAATAAATTATTGAATGTTTGGGTTTAAAATTGAATTTATTGAATTTATCGTTATTTTTTAAAGTATTTTTCATTTGAAAATATATTGAAATAATATTTTTTATTTTTTAAATTTTATTTTTATATCAGTATATCAAAAAATATAAAAAAAACAAAAATAATAATATAAAACAAATAAAAATACATAAAATTTTAATTTTTTTAAAAAATAGAAAAACAAATAATTTTTTAGACTAAATGCGGCACAAACAGCCTGCTTTCGACAGGATGATTAAACATTGGACTGCATATTTGCAAGCCGGTTTAAAGACGAAGATCGTTTTTTTTTTTTTTAATTTTCATATAAACAGCAACATAAACACTATTTCCAGGGAACAAAGAAAACAGGCTGAAAGTGGTGTAACCTTTTCATCATACCAGACCATGGTTATTAAAATTATGAGTTGACTCGTAAAATTATATGATTTTGCGAGTCAACTTATCAAATCTTGTTAACTCGAGTATAAAAATTGATTTTGATCAAACTCGGTTAAAATTGGACAAAATTATAAAATCGGACAAACTCGTTCCGATTTTACGATCCTGCAAAAGTTTGAAAATTTTAAAAGTCGCCGCCCCCTCTTTCTGTAAAGTTTCAAAATTTTAAAACCGGAGGGGGTTTGTCTCTGTATATATATATATATTATCTCTCTCTCTCTCTCTCTCTCTCTCTCTCTCTCACACACACACACACACACACACACATATATATATATATATAATCACTCTTGAAAATCAATAATGTTAACTTTAAAATTTATACTTAAAATTTTTGAATTTTTTTTTGAATTTTTTACTTTAAATTAAATTTTTTTAATGTTTTTAAATCATTTTCATGTCCTGATATCAAAATAATTTGTTAGAGTTGGAGCTACTACTAGCAATATCGGTGTTGATACCAATATTAGTACTGATAAGCCTTTCAATAGTAATGCTTTTGATGAATGTATTAAAAATAACGAGGAAAATGATGGTTATGAGACTGATTTTAATTTATATAGCACATCAGCAAAATATTTATTTTAAATTTGTTAGTTTTTACCTAATGAAATTCTATGGACATAACTATTTTGTAATGTATTTTTAAGTTATTTTGAATCATGTATGAGCCTTAACTAATGAAGTTTTATGGTATTGTATTCTAAAATATTTTACTTATGATTTTATGATTTTTCTACCTACACGATTTTAGATGTGATTTTATGATTTTTATACGAAAAAATTTAGGTACAATTTTATGATCTTATGATCCGATTTTTTGAAGCCCCTTCCATATCGTGTCAAAATCGCGATTTTGACAACCATGGACCAGACTTCTCTCTTCGATCCTATTCCTCAAGTCTTGATGCCGATCCGTTACGGACCAAGTAAATCTATATCAAGCCTTCAAATAAAAAAAATGGTTCATAAAATACTTCTATTCTCATGGGCCTGCGCAGAAACCAAAGTTCTGCAGTCCATGTCATGTACCCTGCTACCACGGGCCAGTGCTTCATCTTCTTGTTTATTTGGGAGTCAAAAAATATAATATTGACCGTAACTCCGAATTTTCTTTGCTGAAAATTCATCTGTGAATATATATATATATACCTAAGGTGCTGTTAAGTAAAAAACTATGTCTGTTATATTCAAGCTAGGATGCCGTGGACAACTCTTGTCAAGGAAACTATGGGTAATCCTGATGTTTCTAAATTCTCTGATTATTCTAAGCTGGTATCGTAAATCTGCTTTAATAACCTTTCGTAAGCAGGGCAATCCCCTGATCAAACTGCTTTTTTAATTTATTATTGAAATTTTATTCATACTTTTCTCTTCTTTCCCAGTGTTTCTATTAACTTATAGAACATTCTATATAATTCTAATTAAAACATGTAATTGTTTCCCAAACACTCTCGTATCATCGGAACGGTCCATTTTCTAAGCTAAAAAAACCCTCCGAGGATTTAGCACCTTTTTTTTTCATTTCCCTTTGATCATCCACCAGACAGCTATGCAGGTAATGGATCAGTTGAGCCATATTAAACTCTTGCCTGTCACAGAAAGATGGATCTTTCTGCTGCTTCTTTTTTTGGGTCACGAGTCATGACCTCTCTTGTTCCTTTTTTAAACGTGGGGCATATATCAACCAATAGAGGCACAGACCAAAGAGGAACCCATTTCATTATATGATATTAGCCACAAAAGAGTCAGCCTGCCGTGCCCTATTTGCTCCGCCGACCACTCGATCAAGTCTCATCACATTGTTTTTTTCGCTTACTCCAAAAAATCATATGCATGCCATGTAGGCGTGCGACTCGCACGGACTAATAGACAAGGACCTCTCCATCTCTGTGGGGGTCGGATATATGATTAGGCTCAAAGCCACTAAAATCCTGTCTCGATCATAGAGAGGTTGATAGATCATCACAAGATCAAAGGGTTGTGTTTTAGTTCAAAAATGTCTACTGGGCTAAAGTACGATTGCAAGTTATGAAACTTGGCCGCAGAAAAAAAATAAGAAAAACAAAGCTCATGAAGTCTTGATTTCTAATGCCATGTTTAAATCATTGATGCAATTTTTAGGATATATCCTTGCGGATTTCTCTGATCATCGTGTATCCATACATATATCCGGTAAGCAGCCATGGATATATTTTACATGACATCTTTGTTATAGCTGAAACTTGAGATCGTCCTAAGAACTAACATGAATGTATCATTTTATCAAATGATTAAGTTGAGATTAAATCAAAAATTAACAGTCTTGTCGGATTTTAAAAACATGTCATGCATCTGGACCAGTTTCACGCCTCGGCACGAGTTCATATAATATTTTGCTTGAGCAAGGTTTCATGACCACCTTTATAATTTATTTTAAAAGGCAAAAAAGAAAAGGTAAATCTACTTGCCCTCGCCATCCACCAATCACTTCCCTGCTGAAAAAAACTGAATCCATTAAACTTTGTCTATCAATAAAACTTCACTATCAGTTAGATCTCTCGATACCTTTTATTTACTTATTTAATCTTTAATGTTAATGAAGTTCGCACGTGAGAGGCACTTGAATGATAATAAAAGAAGAACAGGATAGTCTGCAAAATTGATCTGCTGGTCATTTCTAACAATAAAGTGGGTATCCATCAAAACGGAAGAGGAATAAAAAATTATATCCAAAAACATATTCGCCAAAACAAATAACAGCAGAGGGGTTCTTTTTCGGGAAAAACCCAATGATCATCCTAAACGAACACAAGGATAGTATATTACATGAAAAATGGAAGCAATTCACAAGGATAAGCATAAGAAAAACTATCGTAGCCCATTAATCATCCCATCAAATAGAGAAATTAAACTAATTAACAAAAATAAAAAATCGAAAATTAACAAGAATACTTTCAAATTAAATCTCCACAATCCATATTCTTTTACGCAAGATTTTTTTAAGAAATGAAGGAAGGGCTAATTAGGACCACAGAATGTTTTGATAAGCATGGTAGCATACGATCAACACCTCTGTGTGTCGAAGAATAAGAATGAGATGCTGGTGATAGTGGAAAGTGGACCACGACATAACATAATACTAAAAACAATCATGCAGAGAGTCGAGGCAGTCTCCCCGGGAACAAAACTAAAACTAAAGAACAAACAAATGACTTGTCACCGCGTGTCAAAATCCAAATGGCAGAAAAGTCTCCAACTTGAAAACTACAGATCTGGACAGGTGGGCCAATAAGGTCTTCCCTCATTCTGTTTTGGTTGTAAACTAAAGGACCTGATCATCTCTCCCTCTGTCGCATGACTCATCACTGACACCAATACACATTACAATTTTACAACGTTAATTATGGCTTCTAGACCTTCTCTGCAAACTACAAAAATATATAATAAATTAACATAGCTATTCCCCCATGCTGACTCGGTAGTCTCTGTCCTTTTTCTCTTTCCATAAAAAGCCTGCTAGCACTTTTTATCTGACGTGGACCTGAAATCTCTACCGCGTGGCCAATGGTTGCCGGCCGAATAAGATCCCTCGACTTATTCTTGGCATATGGGCGCGCGCGCTATGTTCTCCTCTGCCTTCAACACGGTCGAGTTATGAGAGCATCACTTGCAAGAAAATCATCATTTGTAAGGAGAAAACAAGATCCATGGAAATTTTTAAAAAATGATGAAAAATGAATAGCTGAATAAAAAAAAATAACCATCTTATCGGTGGCCTTAATTCAACAATTAGAGTAGGTGTTTTTTATATCAATCAGAGCAGAATCAATATAAATACTTGACTACACACATTTTGATCTGTAAGAGCATTTTCAATTGTAAAAATAATTGAGAAGAGTCATATTTTTTTTTTTTTTTGAATAATATAAAAATGATTTTCTTACGTGAATTTTATTAGAAAAAAATATTTTAATAACCTTTGTATTTTAATATTTTTAATTTTTAAGAAAAGTTTAATTGATAAAAAATAATTGTTAAAATAACTCATTATATATATATAATTGTTAAACAATTCTCTATCTTAGGCCCTTAGGTGTATGACCATATCCAATTGTACAACTCATTTATGATTCATAATTTGCTTATTTGATGTCTGGAGCATTTAAAAAAAAATGAAATTCATTTAAAAATAAAATAGACATTGAAAGACCAATATGCCCAATTTTATTATCCTCACCCGTCCACCTCCTTTGCCTTTATAAAACCAATCCTTCGGCCTTTAGTATCTCCTCCATTTCACATCTCATCTCGCTCTAATATTTTGCGTCACAGAGTTCCAGTCGAGACTCTCCTCGTCTTTCATTCTTTTTTCACTGTTCATCCAAATTTTCTTCTAGCAACCTTATAATTTCAGATTTTGTTATAAGGACTGAGAGATTCTCTTGTGTTTGCACATAATTGTTGCTAGCTACCTAGGTAGGCATGGAGATCCCAGTTATCAACAGAATAAGCGATTTCGAGACAGGCATAACTTCTCTGCAAAACCCGTCGTTTCTTTCCCAGATTTTTGCTCTATCCGGAGTAGAAAAAATTCACCAAGCTTACAGTTTTTGGAAATGGGGCGCTCTACTTCTTGCCCTAGTCGCCTCTTTCACAACCATAATTAACAGATTCAAGATTCTCGTCATCCGATTCAAAAACCACCCTCTCATCTCCTCACCATCTCTGATTACCAATCAAGAAGATTACGATTACGAAAGCGAAACAGACTTATCCTGCTCATCGTC
The DNA here is from genome assembly GCA_027405865.1 of Salix purpurea. NCBI lineage: Eukaryota > Viridiplantae > Streptophyta > Magnoliopsida > Malpighiales > Salicaceae > Salix > Salix purpurea. Next base: position 7,991,906 of record JAOWLH010000012.1, on the reverse strand, counting down.
AATATCCTTATCAGATGAGGAGCAGGAAGAAGAGTCCCTGTCAACTTCACGAAGCTGGCGGTCCGTTGATGATCGTGATCGAGATTTCCGTGTGAGAGGTTCTGGCAATCGTTACATTGATGCTCAATGGCAAAACAGTAATTTTAGGCCCCGGAGACGACGAAATAGCAGCATTGGAGACTTTTTTTCGTTGTCTGATTTCACAAACGAGAGAAACGTGGTAAAGCTCTGGGATAATTTAGGATTAGGCCTGGGATTAAACCTTAGCAACGGCAGCGATTCAAGGAACGCGGTCGTTTCTTTCTATGACATTAACAAGGAGCAAAACATATGTTCCATTTTTGGCAGCAAATGTGATGGTTTCTCTGCTGTTTCCCCGTCTCCTTCAGTTGTCGTCTCCGCGGAGACAAATTTATCGGGTCATTCATCCTTAAGTTTATGGGACAGCCGTGTTGGGTTCCGGATGCCGGAGGTTTTTGCGGAGTTGAGACCTATTCTGGCGAAGGTTGTCGGTGTCGGTGGTGGAGGCGGCGGTGGCGTAAAGAAGGTTTATGTAAGAGATGATGTCACTGGTGAGTTAACGGTGGGTGATCTAAGAAAAGTCAGTTCGCCGTTAGTGAATTTGACGGAGTCTGATGTAGAAACGTGGTGGGATGCTGACGCCGTTATTGTCCAGGATGAATGTGAAAAGTCTGTTTGACAGCGCTGTGAAGAATTCACCCGTATTTCTAGAAAATGGCAGTGGTCAAATATATGATTCTGCAATCTGTAAATATACTTATTTAATTGCCAATAAAAAAACGAAATCAAGTTCAATCTGAGTGCCACGTAATTCGTTGCCGTTTATTTTTCTTATGTTTAAATATATCTGCTTAGCTTGCGATTCAATAATGCAATCTTTGGTTGTTGATGCTTTCTTGTGATAATAATTGCACTGAGTAACAAGAAAAGACATGGATTGTGCTAACTTTTCCAGATGGACTCTCTTATAGTTCAAGTAATCAGGAACTGTTCCATTGGAGGAGGAGGAGGAGGAGGAAGAAACAGAGAGAGAGAGAGAGAGAGAGAGAGAGACGCACACTACCGTTTCTGATGAACGAAAGCGTGCTTTGACAGGAACTCAACTGGTACAAGTAACTCAAGAAATTTGATTGAGTGATTTTGGAATTTAATGCTGGTTTGTGCAAAGTTTGGGAATTCCTCCTTTGTTTATAGAGTATTGTTTTTCCATTTACATCCCTGTATCCTGGATAAGTTCAGGCACCTTTTAGCAAACACCAAGAAAATGGCTCGTGGGGCAGCTGATTTTAATTGATCGCATGCAGGGATGACTTTGCAGAAACAATGTCCCTTTACAATGTCAAAGTCGTCCACTGCCAAAATTACGAACACTCTCATTCAACCTTGAAGACACGGAAAAATTTAAAGTGGTCCAAATCTCCGCCTTTCCTTATTATGCAGTTGCTAGGAAGCTGGATAGTGTATAGCTGGGTTCCCTTGCGTGTCATTTTTACCCTTTTCCACAGCGCAATTTTAATTATTAATTAAGAAGTTAATTTGCACGTATTAATTGTAGCCTTGGTAATTGATTAGCTGTAAATTGTTGTTGGTCTAACATCTGTGGATCTCAAGCTGAATTTTCAGTTTAATATTTTATTCTAAAAGTGTTTTTTTTTAAATATTTTTTTTATATGTTATGTTTAATTTTTTTAATTATCTTAATGTACTAATATAAAAAAAAACTTTAAAAAAGCAGTCAAACAAAAGGGATAATGGTAAATCACTGCATCCATTCTTCAGAAAGATCTTATTGGGGACAGATTTGGCGATGGTCTGATCACTGTAACACTCAATCTAGTCTAGCTGTGTCTAGACGTCAAGAAAGCTAAGCTGTTTTTATTATCTATTGCTATGTTTCAAATAAATAGGATGTCCTTTTTTAGAAGGTCTCTCTCTCTCTCTCTCTCTCGATGTTTCAGAGAGGTAGATCGCCACTACATTGTACTCCATGGTGCACCGCCATCAGAGATCATAAAGTTTTGATGACGGTGATATATAAAAATCAGTCTTGGTTTTCAAGTTTGAGAGAAGGAAATGGTATTCTCACCAAAAATAAAATAAAAATAAAATGCAGGAAGTGGTTGGGACATGGTGGAATCTCACCAGGTGAAAGCAAATGATCAGACAAGGATAGATGCTTTGCACAGCACTTAATAAGGGTTCTGCCCATATAATTAGAGATTAGAGAACCCTGTCCCAGGAAAAAGAGATGCTCATAAGTTTAGTTGGTGCACCTAATTATTATGCTGGTGGGAGAATGCCACTTGACCCCTCACAATTATGTGACTTCAATATCCAAGAGATTCAAATGTGTGTCACGTTTGTTGGTGTCATGGCAAGTGTTTTTTTTTTAAAAAAAATAAAATACTTTTCTTGGTGTGATCAAAAAGTGAATTATGTTGACTAGTTTTTTCCTCTACAATTGAACATGAAAAATTCAAGCATTTTCCAGGATAACACTTCGCAGCAACAATCAAGTCTTTTTTTTTTCTTTTCTTTTCTTTTTTTGAATTAATTTAGATTGGTGATTTAGCTTTTATAAAATGAAAAGTTAACGCGTTCAAATAAAACCTAAATTGTAGAGGAGAGAAGTTATGGGCATATTGGTGTTTCTCTCTAAAACACACAAACACATTGACTTTTGTTTGTTTAGCCTGATTATAGGTTAGAATTTATTATAAAATAATATATTTAGTTATAAAAAAATATTTTTTATCGATTAAAATTTGAGGCATGGCCTATTGGTTTCTTCCATAAGCTTTTGTTGTGACTTTGAATACTTATTTAGCTAAAAAAATTTAGATTTATGGCCACTGAAGTTTAATTCTTGAATTATTATGGCTAATCAAAAGTTAATGATAATGAGAATTAATTATGATTGTTATTAAAATTGATTCCTTAACTTTCAAAACCCACCATGAAAAAATGAACGGCGACTTCAACACTTTTTTTTTTATATTATTCTCCGCCTTATTTTAGTGTTTTTTTATTATTTATTTAAACTTTGATGTTTCTCTCAAATCTAAAGTTTATTTTCACTTTGTTGAAAAATATTTAATTTTTTATTTTGATTCAGAGAACTTGGTTTAGAAATACATTTAAATCAACTTATTATTTTATATAAAAAAATTTAATTAAGTCGAATTGAAAATAATTTTTTTAAAGCTCTCTATCTAGGTTTTTTGGTTTGGTTTCTTTGTCCAGTTTTTCCAATCAATGGTTATTACAATTATTTTGCTCTTCCCTGATTTAGATGATAACATTATTTCTGTAGTAATGGTTTTAAGCTTGCCTACGAGAGACATCCTCTAAATATTTTCCAGATTTTAATACCCAGGTCCCAGTTTCCTAAAGGGAGAATATATATATATATATATATATATATATAATGCTGGAAGGATGGATTCTTTTTATACACAGGTAGTGAGCTTAAAGCTGCTAATGTTGTCTCATCATATAGAATATACCAGAATGTATTCTATGTCGGAGGAAATATTTTGAGCCTCAGTTGAATGAATTTTTTTTTTTTGAAAAAATTTAAATTTTTCCCATAATATTTTTAAATCATACTGGTATTAAAATAATTTTAAAAAATAAAACAATATATTATTTATAAAAGAAAATCACTTTGAACCACTACCACAAAGTTTCTAATGTGGTTCTGTTTGTTATAGTGCTTTCCCAAATTCCAAGTACCTTTTATTTCAAACCTCTAGTTGGAACTTGGAAGCATCCTATCTGAATAAACCAAAAGTATAAATGACATTTAATTTTACCCGTTTCATACCCAGCGAGAATGATTTTTCATATTCTTCTGTTCCCCTGTAATTTACAATCTTTTAATTTTAGAAAAATGGTTTTCATAATTTCTGCTTTTAATAACCTGATGCATGTATTATTATCTTCTTTTTTCTCTCTCCGTACATTTATTTATTTAATTCTATCCACCTTTGTCGCTATCTGCCAGATTAATTAACCAACTAACCTGTACATTAAAAAGGAACATTTTAAAGATTTATGAGCTCCAATAAAAAATACAAGTTAGATATATCTGAGTTTTTTGAGGGCAACCACCACTACTATTAATTAAAATCGGTTTTTCTGACTGATATTCGATATATGAGTTTTACTTGGACTAAAAAAGTTCCAAAAGGCTAGAAATGGTTTTTCAAATGGTTAGCTGGGCCTGGAAGGCGCTAGGCTCTCTCGTGTCGCAACCGAAAAGGAAGGAAATCAAACATCAGAACGAAGCCCATCAAAACTGGTTTGTCAAATCCGTTTGGGCTAGGAGAATTTTCATGAACCACCGGCCCGATGTCCATGAAGCAGCTAGATCTCATTAAATAAACAACGAATGTTTCTTCTCAGAGCTCATTTTGTTTTTGACTGTGTTTTAAAAAACAAATTATTTTTTATTTCAAATTAAACTTTTAAATATTATAGATCATTTTAACATGTCCATGTTAAAAATAATTTAAAAAAAATAAAAAAAAATATCATTTAATATATTTAATATTTGGAAAACAACTTTAATCCATCAGAATAATACTGGAGGATTCATTCTTTAATTAGAAGGAAAAGGGCAGCAGTCTCTCGTGGTATCATGGGCTTATCCATTCTTCGTCCCAAGGGTATCCTCCTCTTTGACTATACTAACTGTAATAAATATCGAGGCGGCGCTAAAGCTTCTTCCTGCGAGGAAATTTTGCACTCGTTTTCTTTTCCTATTAGCCAAAATCTGATCTGTTCTTGTGTGTGTATTTTGGATTCAATAAGACTCTGAAATCAATGATGAACTTGGGGTGTGTTTCAAAAATTTATGACCGGTTATGGTGAGAATTATAATTAAGGTAGAAATCAAGACCTGATATCAATTTGGTGGATTCTTTTTCAGATATGGAATTCTACATGACCTTAGAGGGCTTGCAAGCTGGTTCTCTCTCCATATGCAAGGAGGGAAAGAGCTGACTAATTAGGGTATACACATTTGCTGTGTTGGACTTTGATGAATATAGATATTCTTTGCTGTGCCTTCAGATCCGCATTCTAGTCCACAAATTTTAGTTGAATAAATACGGGCAACCTAACTCTGTATTTTCTATATATCCACAGCTAGACAAGCTTTAAATACCAAACCATATCTGCATTTACATTGATGCTGATGCCTGCACGTATACAGTGATGAGTAATAAACTTGGTGGGCCCTAAAGAGCTACAGTACCACTAAATTTATTCCAAATAATACTTTGAAGAAAGATAAAACAGATTGAAAGAGTGTCAAAAGCATTCACTATGTATGAAATGTAGTAAAATCCCTCTTGCCGTGCCATGCATACCCACAGGAGGAGATATCAAACTTCCCTTGAGTCTTCGATGGCCAAATTAAGAATGAATTTAAATTAAATATTCAACATGGTAGTTCACATTTGACAATCTCTAGCTGATAGATCTCCCTAATTCTGCAAATATGAAAGGACCGAGTGGGGACTACGTACGTACACACCAAAAAGAAAGAAAGAATCAACCTCTTTTATGAACAAATAAACAATTGATCGTTTGCAAAGAACCAGAAAAAAACCCAATCCTCTGATTCCCATATTGCCACTCTATCCCGTCAATATTCAGGTAGGCCTTTGATGAACTCCAAAACAGATGGAGATATCGGATTTCCCATCTTAGGGGATGCAAAAACTGAATTAGGACATCTAAATGGAAGCCGAGGCGAGTAAAACAAATCGGAAGGTGTTGGGGTAAAAAGAGGAGCATCCGCGAAGTAAGGAGCATGCGGTGGCTTAAGTAATGATGAAACAACAATATCAGCACCCCCGCCAGCACCAGCAGCCGCATGATAATTCTCTTCTGCTGAAGTTGAAGGCGAGTCGTTATAATCATGACCGTCATGCTTTCTTTCGTTACCGTTACCTTTGCCCGCTGTTAAGCCCCTACTAACAACACCTTGACGATCTTGCCCTTGCTGTGCGGGAGGTGCCATTTCCTGGTTTTTGGACCGTGAAAGTCCCGTGAGTTTTTGTACCAAGGCCATGAAATCCTTGGCTTGCGTATGGATTACCTTGGGTGAATGTGTATAGATAATAACCGGCTGGTTCTTTTGCTGCTGTTTTACTCCAGAAACAGGAGGCTCTATTGACGATGAAGAATTCGACGTGGAAGCTGATGAACAAGAAGAAGAAGATTTGCGAATGAGATGGGATTCTTTACTGATCCTCAATGGAGATGGACGTAGACCGTTGATGTTATTTTGTCCGAGATGATACTTTGCAGAATTCATTTGGATTAAATCTCGAAAGAAATTGAAGCAAAACAAGAAAACAGATGTGCAGCTAGGCTGGCTTGACAGGGAACAATATACAGGAAAAAATATGAGTTTTTGACGTTGAGAAAGTTATTACAGTAGGGCGATATATATAGGAAGATGAGGTGTAATTTTTTTCTCATATATATATATATTTATATATATAGAAGAGCCGGCTTGCTGACCGTTGACATTAAGGAGATGTTGAAATTTAAGGTTGTAAGCGGAAAAGCAGTTGTTGGGCGGTACCCTCGTCTCTCTTTCATGGCAACTTGTTTAGATTTTCATGGCCGCTATTGTCGGCTATGCCAGTTCAGTTCTGCATACTTTCACACAGTTGTTTTTTCTTCTTCTTTCTTAAAAAACACCCACTGTTTATTTTATTTTTTCTCTTAATTGACACGCTGATTACTCTATTGTGTGTTTATATATTGAGTTGTTGCAGCAAGTTGTGCCACTTGCATGTGGAAGCTGGGCACTACCTTCATTCAGCTAGCTAGCTTCATTTCCATTTACATGATGAACATGTTAAGGGTTTCCAGTCGAGGGACAAAATATCTTATTGTTTTGATAAGAATAATGTTTTTATTTATGTAAGAATAGGCTACAAGTATAGGTTTGTATATTCAATGTAATCACTTTAAAAAATGTTTTCACAGGCTTCTCAAGTCTAGTTGTAATCCAAAGCTTATATATATATACACACTTGAATAATAAAAGGTGCTTTTGAACGAGGTTACTGGCTATCTGAATTAAATATTATTTCTGAAAACAATCCCTCAATAATGACACGTACCCAACACAAGAGTTTAAATGCAACTTTATTAGCAATTTGTATATCTAATAAATATCTTTTGGGAATTATTGTTTTGACTATGGCTTTGGCTTTGGCTCTGAGTTGAGGGTATGACTTTTAAATGTTTGATGGTATTTTAAAGTATAGCATCACAATATTTTTTTAGTGTTATATTTATAAGTTACAACTAAAAGACAAAGCTTTTCCAAACCAAGTATTAGGAGGAGGGTCTCCATCCTAGAAAAGTCTCATCTTTAAACCCCCAAGTGCATTAAATTTGATGGGGTAATTCTAATAATTAATGGGAGAAAAACTGCTCTGTCATGCACCGCACCAAGCTACCAGGTGGGCAGGGCATGGCCGCCTTTAGTGATCTAGTGAAATGAAATCTCAATTTTAATCAAATGATTAAAGGAAAACGAAATTTCGATTTCACCTCCCTGTAGTGATTGGTCCTCTTTGAAGACGGCTTTGACTTCAATCGATTTGGCTTAAAGTCAACGGTCAAAATCTATTATTTTATCGCAACTTGGTTTTTTCTTTATGATGTCATGGCCATCTAATCCACTACGGGCCAAATGTTTTTTCTTCTTATAAAATGATTATATATAGGCTTTTTTTTTTGCGTATTATTTCGGCCCTACAATAAACACCCCATGTCTTTTTAAAATTCAAACTTGAGATCTTAGATCTGGACAAGTCTTGATTGTAGTTGATCAACCTCGCCAAAGAGGCGCGGGGCAAAAACTAATATTTAAATACGTGCGTGTTTGAGTAGTCAATAAGATGGCATAATCATCTTCACTGAATTTGAATTGTCAGCACGATCGTCGCCATCATCTATACAAACGACCTGGAAAATAATACTATTAAAAGAAATAGGGAAAAATACAAAACTGGAAACAAAGACCTCCATTCCTTTCTTTTGGCAGCTGATCAATATACAGGAAAGGTAAAAACGACAGGTTGAAGCCGTGGGGTGGAGATTTATTAGAAAAAAATTAGAGTCTTGTGATGTTTATTCTACATGGAATCAAAGACTGTAGAGCAAATTTGAATAGCGACGAAGAATCAAAGAGGGAGACTAATCAACAGACAACAACGAACCAAAACTGCCGATATTGGCAGCTAGAATCCTCCGATCGTCCATTTCCATCTCCAACTCCTCGTCAACATTATTTAAAATAACAGTTAAAGTCAACTTTACGTGCATTTATTAGCCAGTACTTTACATCCCGTGGTTCGGAGAAGGTAGTCCATGGCAGAATACACGAAGGAGATGTCTTGAATAGGCTTCAATTTGACTTGCTGCTATCCAAAACTCAAAATTAATCCGGGCGGGCAGCTTTATGTGGTCAAAATTCTAAGAGCGATTCTTCGACTGTTCGGTGATCCATCCAGCTTTCTTAGATTTTGACTTCTCAAAGTCTTGTTTCTAACCCGGTAATCATTTGTCTTGGGCTTACTGTCGTGTGAAGTCACGGTCAAGAAAATAAGCTGGGTCATCAAACTTAGGTAAAGCTCGAACCTCTCTAGTTTGGGCTCCTTTGCCAAAGTCTTTTTTTTTTTTTTTTTTTTTTTCATATACCATGTTTAGTCCACGCCGAATGCTAGGTAGGCTCAGGCCAGGCGTTTTAATGGAGGCCGACAAATCTTAATCCCCTAGTATTTCTCATGATTGTTGCAGAGAAACCCTTACCCTAACCTTGTAACTTGTAACTTGTAAGAGATGGGGATACGATTGTTGGTTTTGCGTTTTGAAAAAAAGTATTTTTTGTTTTATTTTCTTATTCATTTTAAATTAATTTAGTTTTATATTATTTTGATATGCGAGTATTAAAAAATAATTTAAAAAAATAAAAAATATTATTTTAATATATTTCAAAAAAATATTTGAGAAGCAACAATTAACCCTCTTTTAAGCATTCTTTGATTAAGGATTATTTTTTTACTATTTACACCGCAAAACGAATGTTATGTAATTGTTTCAACTATATGGCCGTGTAAGCTTCTTATACTTTTTAACATTTTTTATTGATTATTTCTTACCCCTTTTCTTATCCTCGCACTCTCTTTCTCTTCTTCTTTTTTTAGTAATTACAGAAAATTAAAATTTTATATATGTAAATGATTTTGTCACCGCTAAACTATTGGTAGAAATATTTACATATCAATTTAATATTTATAAATGTGCAAGGGCGTTTGGAGTAAAAATATTATAAATAAAAAAATTCAAATCCTTAAAAATACTTTGCCGGTGTTTGTAAACTATCTTCCAATGAAAGATGGATATTTAAACCATAAAAAAAAAAAAAAAAAAAAAAAAAAAAAAAAAACTCAGATAAATACCAATTCTATCTTCCTTCTCTTTTCCCATGCTACGAGCTGTCCGGTAAAAACACCAACAACCAGGGGTGGAACTACGTTGAAGGGTGAGGGAGCCATTGCTGATGGCGCCAACTGCAAGAAAAAAAAAAGATTTTGTTTTGTTGCAAATGTTGCAATGGATTAACATCGAAATATATTTAGCAACAGATTTTTTATTGCTAAATATATTCTAAAAAAAAACCTTCTGGATTGCAACGGATTTGTTAGTGCGGATTTAAATTTCAATGAAAATTTTGTTGTAAATCCGTTGTCAATATTTATTAGCAACGGATTCCTTTATCAATAACAAAATTGATTGATTAGTGACTGTTGACCTTTTTTTGTAGTGACTTCCAAATTTCAAAAAATAAATTACATTGTAGTACTAAAATTATTGGAATTTTTAAACTACACCCTTCAATTTAAGGTTAATTCTATAGGAAAATACGAGTTTTCAACCCAAAATCATTTATCAAAGTGGCTTTCCTTTCCTTGTTTTATTTTCAACTATACACCGTGTGTGAAAATAACATGTTACATTAAAACTATAAGACAAAAATGAACTTAGCAGACAAAAGACAACATCTGCAATTTAATTAATATACGATAGTAATTTCTTCCTTTAATTTTGTAACCCCTCAGACGATTTTAGATTAATTATTTTTTTAGCCTTAAAATATTTTGTTAAGTATTGATGATAAATAACATTTTAAAAATCAATTTGTACCCTAATTAAAACAGACAATTAAGTGTAATAAATAGAAAACGTGGTTTTCAAAACCCACACGGTCATCATTGTGCCTTCAACTTGGAAATTGGAACATGGAGTGATTTCAATGTCTGCTCTGTTTAAAAATACAAGCACCTAGTAATTTAATTTATAGGGCATCTGCATATGAAGACATGAGTTTCATAGGATCGTGCGCAGAGGAACAGCACGCGCACTGCCATCTCTCAGTTCTAGCAGGGTCTGGGCTGCTCTTTCTGGGTTTCTGCTACAGACCCATCATGCTATACGAGTTTTGCATTTTGTTTAATCTCAATTATTAAACTAGGTTTCTTCCACTAACTTTTCCATGTTTTTTGTCTTTCATGCCCTTAGCCCCTCCTTGGATCTTCCATTTCACTACTTCCCATCATTCCCTTTCTGTCATTGATTTATTATTTCTTAAATCTCTCCCCCTCTCTCTCTCTGTAATTAAGACGTTAACCTTCTCCGAGCAAATATTCCGAAGACAGCTTCATCAAAACTAGCTTGTTCACATCTAGGCATGGAGTCATGCTTTTCATTTTTCGAAGTGACAAGATCATCGAAATAAGAATAAAAACTAGCCTATGCCGAGGGCACCACCTCCATTCATCTTCATCTATTGGTTTTTCTATATTTCCCCGTACGATGTCAGAGCATTCAATTTAAACAAATAAATATAAGCATGTTTATATACACAAATTTATTTACGTGACTGTCAGTAGAGCGATAAATTGATCGTTATATATACCGACAAATAACTTTGTTTGTTTATGGTGTCGTCATGTTGGATTATATAAATAATTCCCATTTATATATATATAGTAACATGATCAATCCAATGTTATTGTTCAATGAACCAAACACACCCTCGCAATTTGTCCAGTATTTTTCTCGCGTACCAAACATCATCTGCAAGTGCGTGCTTGTTTTTTATGTATAGGACTCATAACAATTGTTAATTAAATTGTCTATTGCAACTTAAATTAAATGAGAGCTTAAATTAAATGCACTAAAATTGTCTATTGCAACTTGTTACACACTACCATCATACTGCAGTCTTGGAGAAGGATTCCCCCATTTTGTTTGACCGATCTGTTGTTATGCGGTGTAATAATACCTGTGCCTGCAGATGAAGACCATCGAGCGTAATTACAGCAGGTTGGTTTCCTGTTTGCTGCGACAAATTCATTATAACATGTATGCCATTCCATTTCTTTCATGCTCCCCAGTTGCCTTCTTTTTCTTTGAATTTTTGGATGCTTATATCGTGCGCATTGCACACACGACATGGCAATTTGAGCATTTCTTAGCCACCTGTTGCAAATTGTTTGTTGATAATTCATTTTTCCAATTCAGGGGAACTAACCTCTTGGATTAAATGAAATTTGTTTAGTTTTCAAAACCAAGTAAAATATGCAATTCTTAATTACGAATCGAATTTCACAATGAATAGCTAGTTAATTGTACTTTACTTGGCTTAAAGAAAAAGCCTCCCGTTGTAGCATTACTTCTTCTTCTTCTTGTAAAACCAAGCTGGACGACCCATAAGACATGTGCTTCACAAAAAAACCTGCATGATCTTTTGCCATCCAAGAGTTTAGCCATTTTTATGGTTAGGC